>JARYGA010019172.1:0-85702 GCA_030545235.1 Helianthus tuberosus
GGAGAAAGGTCTGGTGGCAAGAAAAGCTGCTTCTAGGAGGTTATCAAGTGTTTTTGCTCGACGATTCCATTCTTGGGTGGTTAGTTTGGCCCTTATTCCTGTAACTCGAATCCTAGCCCGGTATATCCCATTTTAATTTTACACTATTGTGAACCTTACGCCTTTTTTACTCTCTGATCGAGGTTCTCGGCATTGAAAAATCTTCGTAAACTAAATCACACGCGTATATGTTGACATTTAAGAGTTATACAGTCAAGAAAATCAAGGGCAATAGTGATATATATGCGGATTAGACACAAAAAAAAACACTCAACAAATGGCTACAATATAAGGAATGTGTTTAGTGACGGCATCAGATTCCTAATTGATGGAGAAAGGTCTGGTGGCAAGAAAGCTGCTCCTAGGAGGTTGTCAAGTATTTTCGCTCGATGATTCCATTCTTGGATGGTTGGTTTGGCCCTTGTTCCTGTAACTCGAATCCTAGCCCGGTATATCCTATTTAAATTTCACACCAATGTGAACCTTACGCCTTTTTTACTCTCTGATCGAGGTTCTCGGCATTGAAAAGTCCTTGTAAACTAAATCACACGTGTATATGTTGACATTTAAGAGATATACAGTCAAAAAAATTAAGGGCAATGGTGATATATATGCGGATTAGACACAAAAAAAAAAAACACTCAACAAATGGCTACAATTTAAGGAATGTGTTTAGTGACGGCATCATATTCCTAATTGATGGAGAAAGGTCTGGTGGCAAGAAAAGCTGCTTCTAGGAGGTTGTCAAGTGTTTTCGCTCGACGATTCCATTCTTGGGTGGTTGGTTTGGCCCTTGTTCCTGTAACTCGAATCCTAGCCCGGTATATCCCATTTTAATTTTACACCATTGTGAACATTACGCCTTTTTTACTCTCTGATCGAGGTTCTCGACATTGAAAAATATTCGTGAACTAAATCACACGTGTATATGTTGACATTTAAGAGATATACAGTTAAGAAAATCAAGGGCAATGGTGATATATATGCGGATTAGACAAAAAAAAAACACTCAACAAAGGACTACTATTTAAGAAATGTGTTTAGTGACGGCATCGGATTCCTAATTGATGGAGAAAGGTCTGGTGGCAAGAAAAGCTGCTTCTAGGAGGTTGTCAAGTGTTTTCACTCGACGATTCCATTCTTGGATGGTTGGTTTGGCCCTTGTTCCTGTAACTCGAATCCTAGCCCGGTATATCCCATTTTAATTTCACACCATTGTGAACCTTACGCCTTTTTTACTCTCTGATCGAGGTTCTCGGCATTGAAAAATCCTCGTAAACTAAATCACACGTGTATATGTTGACATTTAAGAGATATACAGTTAAGAAAATTAAGGGCAATGGTGATATATATGCGGATTAGACAAAAAAAAAAACACTCAACAAATGGCTACAATTTAAGGAATGTGTTTAGTGACGACATCATATTCCTAATTGATGGAGAAAGGTCTGGTGGCAAGAAAAGCTGCTTCTAGGAGGTTGTCAAGTGTTTTCGCTCGACGATTCCATTCTTGGGTGGATGGTTTGGCCCTTGTTCCTGTAACTCGAATATAGCTCGGTATATCCCATTTGAATTTTACACCATTGTGAACCTTACGCCTTTTTTACTCTCTGATCGAGGTTCTCGGCATTGAAAAATCTTCGTAAACTAAATTACACGTGTATATGTTGACATTTAAGAGATACACAGTCAAGAAAATCAAGGGAAATGGTGATATATATGCGGATTAGACACCAAAAAAACACTCAACAAATGGTTACAAATTAAGGAATGTGTTTAGTAACGGCATCAGATTCCTAATTGATGGAGAAAGGTCTGGTGGCAAGAAAGCGGCTTCTAGGTGGTTGTCAAGTGTTTTCGCTCGACGATTCCATTCTTGGATGGTTGATTTGGCCCTTGTTCCTGTAACTCCAATCCTAGCCCGGTATATCCCATTTTAATTTCACACCATTGTGAACCTTACACCTTTTTTACTCTCTGATCGAGGTTCTCGACATTGAATAGTCCTCCTAAACTAAATCACACGTGTATATGTTGACATTTAAGAGATATACGGTCAAGAAAATTAAGGGCAATGGTGATATATATGCGGATTAGACACAAAAAAAAACACTCAACAAATAGCTACAATTTAAGGAATGTGTTTAGTGACGGCATCATATTCCTAATTGATGGAGAAAGGTCTGGTGGCAAGAAAAGCTGCTTCTAGGAGGTTGTCAAGTGTTTTCGCTCGACGATTCCATTCTTGGGTGGTTGGTTTGGCCCTTCTTCCTGTAACTCGAATCCGAGCCCGGTATATCCCATTTTAATTTTACACTATTGTGAACCTTACGCCTTTTTTACTCTCTGATCGAGGTTCTCGGCATTGAAAAATCTTCGTGAACTAAATCACACGTGTATATGTTGACATTTAAGAGATATACAGTGAAGAAAATCAAGGGCAATGTTGATATATATGCGGATTAGACAAAAAAAAACACTCAACAAAGGACTACAATTTAAGGAATGTGTTTAGTGACGGCATTGTGACAACTGGCACAAACCGGTAATTTCCGTACACTTGAATTATTAATTATTGACTGCAATTATGTGCTTAATTGTCAGCAATGTCTGAACACATGATTAAACAAGTGAATTCATGCACGTTGTATACTACGAAATATTGCTTTATGCATAAACGAGAGCGTTGCGTCAAAAAAATACTAAGTAAACTCACCGGTATGACACAATGTGTCAACAGAACTGCAGAAAGCAGTCAGACAATAGAATTAAGGCCTAGGTGTAGGTCCGACGACAAAAGTATATTAAAACCCAAGAGTACATGCAAGGGTTTAATATATAGACATTGCGAAAGCAAAAATAAGCACTAAAAAGCACCCGAAACGCACTTTAAGTGCAGAATTTTGTATAATTCAGCAATAATTCAGCTTTTAGCACACGAATATTATGCAGAAAATATAATTTTTCAGTCAGAATATTTCCCCAAGTGTCGGGAATCAAAAGTGTTACAAAATGATACTTTAAAGTCACTAAAAAGTGTAATTTAGCACTTTAACGAACCGGTGTATAACCGAACAACCGGACTTTACCCGGAGCACAAAAAAATATATATATATTGACATTGACATTGTTTTCCTTTTCTAAGCCAGTTAGGGTCCCCGAATACCCTAACACCCGTTATAAAACACTACACACTAATAATTAATTTTAAATCTCTAATTTACTAACTAATACCTTAACCATTAGTTCAAAACAAACCAAATTACCCCCCATTGAATCCGATTGGTTCCCTCCAAGGGAACACACACTTCCTTCTTGGATATTTTATTGATCTTTGCCAAATATCTAGGCTACATTTTGTCTCTTGGTCACTAGAATATGGTGGTTATTAAATAAACTTGTGGGGCTAGGACTTTCTTGCATTACAAACACTTAAACAAAAAAAAAGGAGTTGATTCCTTTCCCTCTTTGTTGCTTACGGCCAAGAGCCAAGTCACAACCATCCACCCACTTTCAAATTCCATCTTAATAAACCACATACACTCAAGTGTGTAAGGTCGCATACAAGGAGACCCGGTGCTTACGGAATCGCAAGGACCTCACCACAAAGCTATTAACCACCCGTTTTTTGTCTAGTTTCTTCCCTAGCCACGATCTAGTAGTAAGTGACTCTAAACACCCTATTGATCTTGTCTAAAGTGGTTAATAAGAGATTTAACGGGTAAAGATCATAAACACTAGAGATCAAAGTTTAAAGTCTACTAAAAATGATGAACAAAGTGGTTAATGAGTAAATATTAGTGTAAAATTTATGAAACTTGTTTTGTTATGGTTATTTATTATTGTTGAATGCTAGTAGGGGAACGGATCGCCATCTAACCACGCTAGGTCATGTTCATGGAACATGAACTAGCACTATGTTTAGTGTAAAAATAACTAGATGACGAACCCTTTCACTCACAAACATGAACTTGTGTAAAAACGATTTTTCTTATGAAATGGAGTTCTAAACTAGTAGATCTAAAGATCTACAAGTGGTATTTTTGAATAACCAAGTGTATGATGAAATCATGTTTAAAAAGTCGGATCTTTCTCGAAATAGAGACATTTTTGAACCAAAAAGTGTGTGGACACTGGTGTAACAAAGGTTTTAACAAAGAAATATTTTTGCGAATCTCGACTAGAAGTTGTGAGACTTCATATTCTTTAAAAATAAAGTTTTTAAGAAACTAAAATTATTTTTAAAGATAACGAGACTTACTAAATGTGCTAGTAAGTTACTACATATTTTTGTAAATATTCAAGTTCATGAAATGGAGAAATTAGTGATTATTGTTGACGATTATTGTTGATAATTGTTGTTGATGATTGATGACGATTTAAAAGAAAATAAACACATGTTTTGAAAACATGGGAAACCTCCATTTTTAGGGGAAACTCTGTCAAAATTTTTATAAATTTTGACACTTAGAAAAATATAAGTTTTTGAGAAACTTATTCCCTAAAAATGTATTTAAGAGTATTACCAAGGTTTCCCTAATTTTTGGTGATAAGAAATGGTGATTTCTTCAAAAATAAAAATGGATCTTATGTATATATATTTTTGAGAGAAAAATATATATTATTTTATCACCAACTTTTGTGCTAAGTGTATATAGTATGTGTTATACGTGCTAGTGTATTAAGACTTAAAAATACACTAAATACTCATGAGGAGTATAAACATAAAAATACACATACAACATACAAGATACATAATTCGGGTGCAAAGTGCAAAACACAAAAGACTTATATTTATTGTTGAGAAAATAATATAAGTAAGATACGTAGTTAAAAATACAGAATATTTTTAACACAAGAAAATATACACAAAAGAGAGTGACTGTACTTGTGCGACGCAAGTCTAGTGACTAACGTTAAGAAAACGCGTATAGGTTACGACGTTAATTAATCAAATCCGGTGAAGTTTACGACGCACAGGAACGCAAAGTTGTGAGTTCATGCTCCCCCTTTTCTCTTTAACTGTTTTCAGTTTTTATAACTTCGGGGGTGAAATACATGTACAAAAGTACAATATTTATAAATGGTATGATATAAATACAAGAAGTCCACTTGGTGAGAACGAGAACCAAGTGTGACAAAATATAAGATAATAAGAAACGCACTTGGTGAGGACGAGAACCAAGTTGGATGCGTTATTAGAAATGATAAAAAGAAACGCGCTTGGTGAGGACGAGAACCAAGTTGGATGCGTTATGAGAAATGATAAAAAGAAACGCGCTTGGTGAGGACGAGAACCAAGTAGGATGCGTTATGAGAAATAGTGTCACGAATAGGGTACAGAAGCACCATTAATCGTGTACATACTTAGACCGCAGAACAAAAGGTTAGATCTAACGGGTGCCTGGCAGCCACACTCTCGGTGAGGGCGAGAATCGAGTAGTGCTTTTGTGTCTCAGAATATACCAATTAAATGCTTTAGGTTTGGTGACTTCCTATGTCGTGTCACATGTTGATGGCTTTGCAACCCATTAACAATCTGATATTTACAGAAATACTGTATTTATATATAAAATTCATACCATACTAGAATTGATATATAACTTGAAGTACGTGGGGTACTCAAGAAAATTGATATATAACTTGAAGTACGTGGGGTACTCAAGAAAATTGATATATAACTTGATGTACGTGGGGTACTCAAGAAGATTGATGTATAACTTGAAGTACGTGGAGTACTCAAGAAAAACTTGATTTATTCACAACTATGTTTTTATACAAAGTATACAAACGTGAAATACAAAACTGCATGAATTCACACCAACTTTATGTTGATGTTTTTTTCCAAAAACTCACATGTATTTCAGGTAACTAGGATGGATGTGCGCGCGGTCTTGCTTATGCTCGTGGATGTCGCTTGTGTTTAACTTTAAATAAAGTTGTAAACTTTTAAGACAATGTTTTAAGCTGTCTAGCGATGTAAACGCTAAACTTATGTTTTCAAATCATGACATTTGATGTTATTTTACGAGCATGTAGCATGTTTACTCTTCGTATGCAATGAGAACCTTTCATGATCACACCTCGTGCTTCCGCCGCAGAAAGGGGTGTGACAGATTGGTATCAGAGCTGCGATTGTAGTGAACCAGGATTCCTTCTCGAGTCTAGTCTACAATCTCTAGGATCCATTCACGAAAACAATTTTCAAAGAGTTTTCATTGCATAAAACGTCCCGCGACATCCACTGCCTGAAACTATCTACATGAGTCTAGAAAAGACACTACGAGACTTAGAGTGCACTTGAGTAGCACTTGTCGTTGACTAGAAGTTACTTGCAATTATGTGTGATAATTAGCATGTACTAGAAGCAGAATGTCACAAGTATATGTGACTTTACCTAAAAGCAATGGCCCATCTGAAGGAAGAAATACGAGGATGAAACGAACTGTGCGGACTGTGCAAGGAGTTACGTAATAATGGATGCATACATAATTATGGAATTCAGTGCACAAAAATCACAGCAAGTCTTGTCACGTATAGATTCCCTCAGTGCAAGCCTACTAAGTACTCTGCTAGAGTAATAATTGTTTGATGCCACTTATGTGGTATATATACCTGTGAATATATATGATACTACTGTCGTGTATGACGATATCAAACAAATGCCTAAACCTAATGGGTTGTGTTCGTCAGAACACGGCACCCAGAAGAGCTGTGAACGCTCGTAACCAACCTCCTCCTCCCCCGCTGCCAAGAATTGCCGAAGAGCTGGAAGCTCTACTGAAAGAAAGGATCTCCGCTGCTATCGCCCAGTACGAGGCGGACCGAACTCAAGACAGTGGAGGACAAAGCAATGCTAGACGTAACGGGCATGGAGATTCGGCTGGAGGAAATGTAGCTCAAGGCTGCACTTTCAAGCAGTTCCTCGACTGCAAGCCGATGAACTATGACGGCACAGGAGGTGCAGTAGCATTTGTGCGCTGGATGGAGAAGACTGAAGCTACTATCCGCATGAGCAAGTGTACCGCGGATCAACAAGTCACCTTTGCTACTGGGTTGTTTGTCGATGAAGCTCTGACTTGGTGGAACATGCAAGCCCAAACCTTGGGTGATGATGCAGCTTATGGCCTAACTTGGGATGAACTGAAGGAGAGAATGAGAGAGAAGTATTGCTCTCGTGCGAAACTCCAAAGGCTGGAAACGGAGTTCTGGCACTTGACCATGGAAGGTGCTGACATCAATGGTTACACTCGAAGGTTCCACGACCTGTCGAGAGTGCTTCCCTACATGGTGACTCCTGAATTTAAGCGTGTGGAACGCTACATTTGGTGTCTGGCCTCAGAGTTTCGTGGCATGGTGACGTCGGCCAAACCACAAACAATCACCGAGGCTGTAACTTTGGCTGTCAGCCTGACTGAAGATTGTGTTCGTATGAAGAAGTTATCACTAAACCCAACAGAAAAGACCGAGACACATGCTGGGTCGTCCGGTGACAAAAAGAGAAAGCATACAAGTTTGAACCAAGCAACTCGCAACAACAAGGGTTTCAGCAAGAAGCGCGACACTAATCCGCCTCAGGAGACGAAAACCCATGCAACCAAAGCATACCAAGGCTCCATGCCTAGATGCCAAAAATGTAAGTATCATCATGATGGAGCTTGTCGCATTCCAAGGTGCGACAAATGTGGTAAATTGGGTCATCAAACAGAAGACTGTTGGGGAAAAGGAAAGAACCGAAGTGGAAACGGTGCTGGTAACAAGAATGGTAACGGGAAAGGGCAGAACCAAGGATGCTTCAAGTGTGGAAGCAATGATCATTTCATGAAGAACTGCCCAGAGAGAAACAACGCTCCGGCTCGAGCATTTGTGATTGGAGCAAGAGACGCATGCGAGGACCCTAACGTGGTCACCGGTACGTTTCTCGTTAACAATCACTTTGCATCCATATTATTTGACACTGGCGCCGATTATAGCTTCATGTCTGTGGAATTTAAACGCATACTCGGAATAGAATCTAGTAGATTAGAAATTCCTTATTCCATAGAACTAGCCAATGGTAAACTTGTTGAATCGGGCGAAGTTGTTAGAGGCTGCACACTAGAACTTGGTGAACGAAGATTTAGCATCGACCTCTTACCTATTCAATTAGGTAGCTTCGATGTAGTGGTCGGAATGGACTGGTTGTCCAAGAACAAAGCTGAAGTCATTTGTCATGAGAAAATCATTCGCATCCCTCTGGAGAATGATGAAACTCTCATAGTACATGGAGAAAGACGAAACGCGCCTCTACGGATCATCAGTTGTATGAAGGCACATAAGTGCTTAAGGAAAGGATGTGTTACTTTCCTAGCACACGTTGTAGATAAGAAGGCTGTGGAGCCAAAACTCGAAGACATTCCTGTGGTGAAGGAATTTCCTGATGTGTTCCCTGAAGATCTGCCAGGACTACCTCCGCAACGACAAGTCGAATTCCATATAGACTTGGTTCCGGGAGCTGCACCTGTAGCCAAGGCACCTTATCGACTTGCGCCATCCGAAATGCAAGAATTATTACAACTCCAGGAGTTATTGGATAAAGGATTCATAAGGCCAAGCTTCTCGCCCTGGGGAGCTCCAGTATTATTCGTGAAGAAGAAGGATGGATCACTGCGGATGTGTATCGATTACAGGGAACTGAACAAGCTCACAATCAAGAATCGGTATCCGCTACCGAGGATTGATGACTTGTTTGATCAACTGCAAGGATCAAGCTACTATTCCAAGATCGACCTTCGATCTGGATACCATCAGCTGAGAATCCAAGATGAAAGCGTGCCAAAGACTGCATTCAGAACGCGCTATGGGCACTACGAATTTCTTGTGATGCCATTTGGGCTGACGAATGCACCAGCGGTCTTTATGGATCTAATGAACCGCGTATGCAAACCATATCTCGATAAATTCGTGATTGTATTTATCGATGATATCCTGATTTACTCGCGAACGAAAGAAGAGCACGAGCAACATCTCAGAACCATCTTGGAATTACTGAAGAAAGAGAAGCTTTATGCAAAGTTCTCGAAGTGCGAATTCTGGATTCGCGAAGTACAATTTCTTGGTCACGTGGTGAATGAGAAGGGCATTCATGTGGACCCGTCCAAGATTGAAGCAATAAAGAATTGGGAAGCTCCCAAAACCCCAACTGAAGTTCGACAATTTTTGGGCTTAGCGGGCTATTATCGGCGATTCATCGAGAATTTCTCAAAAATAGCTCAACCGCTAACGACCCTTACTCAGAAAGACAAGAAGTACGACTGGGGTCACAAACAAGAAGAAGCCTTCCAGTTACTGAAGAGCAAGCTATGCGATGCACCCATACTATCACTACCCGAAGGCACTGAAGACTTCGTGGTATACTGCGACGCCTCACGACAAGGCTTGGGTTGCGTGCTCATGCAACGCCAAAAAGTCATCGCTTATGCTTCAAGACAACTGAAGGTTCACGAGAGAAATTATACCACTCACGACCTGGAGCTGGGTGCAGTGGTATTCGCCTTGAAGATTTGGCGACATTATTTATATGGTACTCGATGTACAATCTTCACAGATCACAAAAGCTTGCAACACATATTTGATCAGAAGGAATTGAATATGCGCCAGCGACGTTGGGTCGAGCTGCTGAATGATTATGACTGTGAGATTAAGTACCATCCTGGAAAGGCGAACGTTGTAGCAGACGCGTTGAGCCGAAAAGAAAGGGTTAAGACCCTAAGGTCGAGCACTGGAAATGACGATTCGAACGAACCTCACAGCACGCATTCGAGATGCACAACAAGAAGCTCTTAAAGAAGAGAACCGTAAAGCTGAATACCTCCGGGGTGCATTGAAGTACATGGCGCCAAATGAAGAGGGAGCCTTATACTTTAAAAAGCGCATTTGGGTTCCGCTCTATGGTGGCCTACGAGGAGTCATCCTTGATGAAGCGCACAAGTCAAGATACTCGATCCACCCAGGGTCGGACAAGATGTATCAAGACTTGAAAGAATATTATTGGTGGCCGAGACTCAAGAGCGACGTTGCTGTTTATGTTGGAAAATGCCTAACCTATGCCAAGGTTAAGGCAGAATATCAGAAACCGTCCGGCCTACTACAACAACCAGAGATTCCCGTGTGGAAGTGGGAACAAATCTCGATGGACTTCATAACGAAATTACCCAGGACCCCGAGAGGGCACGATATGATATGGGTAATCGTTGATCGATTGACGAAGTCTGCGCATTTCCTACCAATCCGAGAAAAGGATAGCACTGGAAAGCTTGCAGAGATATACTTAAGAGAAATTGTGGCACGTCATGGAGTGCCAATCTCAATCATTTTAGACAGAGATGGACGCTTTGTCTCAAGAATCTGGCAATCATTTCAGGAAGCCTTTGGATCTCAGTTAGATCTGAGCACGGCATTCCATCCGCAAACAGACGGCCAGAGCGAACGGACTATACAAACGTTAGAAGATATGCTTCGCGCATGTGTCATGGATCTAGGCGGCAGCTGGGATACTCATCTACCTTTAGTTGAGTTTTCCTACAATAACATTTATCATACGAGCATAAAAGCTGCGCCGTTCGAAGCTCTGTATGGCTGCAAATGCCGATCGCCCTTATGTTGGGCAGACGCTGGAGATAAGCGTATGGTTGGTCCTGAACTTGTACAAGAGACAACCGACAAGATTGCGCAGATCCGAGAGCGCATTAAGGCGGCTCGAGAGCGACAAAAGAGCTACGCTGATCCGAATAGAAAATCGGTAGAATTCAAGGTGGGAGACAAAGTGTTGTTAAAAGTCTCACCATGGAAGGGCGTAGTCAGTTTTGGAAAGCGTGGAAAGCTGAATCCACGATACATCGGACCATTCAGAATATTGAAAAGAATTGGTACCGTGGCATACAAGTTGGAGTTACCGGAAGAACTTAATGGAGTACATGATACGTTTCATGTATCCAACCTGAAGAAGAGTCCAACACAAGAAAACGTGATCATCCCGATAGATGAAGTGCATATTGATGAAGCCCTCCGATTTACAGAACAACCCGTTGAGGTTACCGACTGGAGAGTCAGCAAGACCAGGAGGAGCAGTGTGAAACTTGTCAAAGTACGTTGGAGCTCTAAGCACGGACCCGAGTACACATGGGAACGTGAAGACCAGTTCAAGGAAAAGTATCCCCACCTATTTAAGAAGACTCCAGCGAGGGTTAGTTCGGCCTGAATTTCGGGACGAAATTCTTTTAACGGGGGGAGACTGTGACAACAGGCACAAACCGGTAATTTCTGTACACTTGAATTATTAATTATTGACTGCAATTATGTGCTTAATTGTCAGCAATGTCTGAACACATGATTAAACAAGTGAATTCATGCACGTTGTATACTACGAAATATTGCTTTATGCATAAACGAGAGCGTTGCGTCAAAAAAATACTAAGTAAACTCACCGGTAAGACACAATGTGTCAACAGAACTGCAGAAAGCAGTCAGACAATAGAATTAAGGCCTAGGTGTAGGTCCGACGACAAAAGTATATTAAAACCCAAGAGTACATGCAAGGGTTTAATATATAGACATTGCGAAAGCAAAAATAAGCACTAAAAAGCACCCGAAACGCACTTTAAGTGCAGAATTTTGTATAATTCAGCAATAATTCAGCTTTTAGCACACGAATATTATGCAGAAAATATAATTTTTCAGTCAGAATATTTCCCCAAGTGTCGGGAATCAAAAGTGTTACAAAATGATACTTTAAAGTCACTAAAAAGTGTAATTTAGCACTTTAACGAACCGGTGTATAACCGAACAACCAGACTTTACCCGGAGCACAAAAAAAATATATATATTGACATTGACATTGTTTTCCTTTTCTAAGCCAGTTAGGGTCCCCGAATACCCTAACACCCGTTATAAAACACTACACACTAATAATTAATTTTAAATCTCTAATTTACTAACTAATACCTTAACCATTAGTTCAAAACAAACCAAATTACCCCCCATTGAATCCGATTGGTTCCCTCCAAGGGAACACACACTTCCTTCTTGGATATTTTATTGATCTTTGCCAAATATCTAGGCTACATTTTGTCTCTTGGTCACTAGAATATGGTGGTTATTAAATAAACTTGTGGGGCTAGGACTTTCTTGCATTACAAACACTTAAACAAAAAAAAAGGAGTTGATTCCTTTCCCTCTTTGTTGCTTACGGCCAAGAGCCAAGTCACAACCATCCACCCACTTTCAAATTCCATCTTAATAAACCACATACACTCAAGTGTGTAAGGTCGCATACAAGGAGACCCGGTGCTTACGGAATCGCAAGGACCTCACCACAAAGCTATTAACCACCCGTTTTTTGTCTAGTTTCTTCCCTAGCCACGAGCTAGTAGTAAGTGACTCTAAACACCCTATTGATCTTGTCTAAAGTGGTTAATAAGAGATTTAACGGGTAAAGATCATAAACACTAGAGATCAAAGTTTAAAGTCTACTAAAAATGATGAACAAAGTGGTTAATGAGTAAATATTAGTGTAAAATTTATGAAACTTGTTTTGTTATGGTTATTTATTATTTTTGAATGCTAGTAGGGGAACGGATCGCCATCTAACCACGCTAGGTCATGTTCATGGAACATGAACTAGCACTATGTTTAGTGTAAAAATAACTAGATGACGAACCCTTTCACTCACAAACATGAACTTGTGTAAAAACGATTTTTCTTATGAAATGGAGTTCTAAACTAGTAGATCTAAAGATCTACAAGTGGTATTTTTGAATAACCAAGTGTATGATGAAATCATGTTTAAAAAGTCGGATCTTTCTCGAAATAGAGACATTTTTGAACCAAAAAGTGTGTGGACACTGGTGTAACAAAGGTTTTAACAAAGAAATATTTTTGCGAATCTCGACTAGAAGTTGTGAGACTTCATATTCTTTAAAAATAAAGTTTTTAAGAAACTAAAATTATTTTTAAAGATAACGAGACTTACTAAATGTGCTAGTAAGTTACTACATATTTTTGTAAATATTCAAGTTCATGAAATGGAGAAATTAGTGATTATTGTTGACGATTATTGTTGATAATTGTTGTTGATGATTGATGACGATTTAAAAGAAAATAAACACATGTTTTGAAAACATGGGAAACCTCCATTTTTAGGGGAAACTCTGTCAAAATTTTTATAAATTTTGACACTTAGAAAAATATAAGTTTTTGAGAAACTTATTCTCTAAAAATGTATTTAAGAGTATTACCAAGGTTTCCCTAATTTTTGGTGATAAGAAATGGTGATTTCTTCAAAAATAAAAATGGATCTTATGTATATATATTTTTGAGAGAAAAATATATATTATTTTATCACCAACTTTTGTGCTAAGTGTATATAGTATGTGTTATACGTGCTAGTGTATTAAGACTTAAAAATACACTAAATACTCATGAGGAGTATAAACATAAAAATACACATACAACATAGAAGATACATAATTCGGGTGCAAAGTGCAAAACACAAAAGACTTATATTTATTGTTGAGAAAATAATATAAGTAAGATACGTAGTTAAAAATACAGAATATTTTTAACACAAGAAAATATACACAAAAGAGAGTGATTGTACTTGTGCGACGCAAGTCTAGTGACTAACGTTAAGAAAACGCGTATAGGTTACGACGTTAATTAATCAAATCCGGTGAAGTTTACGACGCACAGGAACGCAATGTTGTGAGTTCATGCTCCCCCTTTTCTCTTTAACTGTTTTCAGTTTTTATAACTTCGGGGGTGAAATACATGTACAAAAGTACAATATTTATAAATGGTATGATATAAATACAAGAAGTCCACTTGGTGAGAACCAGAACCAAGTGTGACAAAATATAAGATAATAAGAAACGCACTTGGTGAGGACGAGAACCAAGTTGGATGCGTTATGAGAAATGATAAAAAGAAACGCGCTTGGTGAGGACGAGAACCAAGTTGGATGCGTTATGAGAAATGATAAAAAGAAACGCGCTTGGTGAGGACGAGAACCAAGTAGGATGCGTTATGAGAAATAGTGTCACGAATAGGGTACAGAAGCACCATTAATCGTGTACATACTTAGACCGCAGAACAAAAGGTTAGATCTAACGGGTGCCTGGCAGCCACACTCTCGGTGAGGGCGAGAATCGAGTAGTGCTTTTGTGTCTCAGAATATACCAATTAAATGCCTTAGGTTTGGTGACTTCCTATGTCGTGTCACATGTTGATGGCTTTGCAACCCATTAACAATCCTGATATTTACAGAAATACTGTATTTATATATAAAATTCATACCATATTAGAATTGATATATAACTTGAAGTACGTGGGGTACTCAAGAAAATTGATATATAACTTGAAGTACGTGGGGTACTCAAGAAAATTGATATATAACTTGATGTACGTGGGGTACTCAAGAAGATTGATGTATAACTTGAAGTACGTGGAGTACTCAAGAAAAACTTGATTTATTCACAACTATGTTTTTATACAAAGTATACAAACGTGAAATACAAAACTGCATGAATTCACACCAACTTTATGTTGACGTTTTTTTTCCAAAAACTCACATGTATTTCAGGTAACTAGGATGGATGTGCGCGCGGTCTTGCTTATGCTCGTGGATGTCGCTTGTGTTTAACTTTAAATAAAGTTGTAAACTTTTAAGACAATGTTTTAAGCTGTCTAGCGATGTAAACGCTAAACTTATGTTTTCAAATCATGGCATTTGATGTTATTTTACGAGCATGTAGCATGTTTACTCTTCGTATGCAATGAGAACCTTTTATGATCACACCTCGTGCTTCCGCCGTAGAAAGGGGTGTGACAGGCATCAGATTCCTAATTGATGGAGAAAGGTCTGGTGGCAAGAAAAGCTGTTTCTAGGAGGTTGTCAAGTGTTTTCACTCGATGATTCCATTCTTGGATGGTTAGTTTGGCCCTTGTTCCTGTAACTCGAAACCTAGCCCGGTATATCCCATTTTAATTTCACACCATTGAGAACCTTACGCCTTTTTTACTCTCTGATCGAGGTTCTCGGCATTGAAAAATCCTCTTAAACTAAATCACACGTGTATATGTTGACATTTAAGAGATATACAATCAAGAAAATTAAGGGCAATGGTGATATATATGCGGATTAGACACAAAAAAAACACTCAACAAATGGCTACAATTTAAGGAATGTGTTTAGTGACGGCATCATATTCTTAATTGATGGAGAAAGGTCTGGTGGCAAGAAAAGCTGCTTCTAGGAGGTTGTCAAGTGTTTTCGCTCGACGATTCCATTCTTGGGTTGTTGGTTTGGCCCTTGTTCTTGTAACTCGAATCCTAGCCTGGTATATCCCATTTTAATTTTACACCATTGTGAACCTTACGCCTTTTTAACTCTTTGATCGAGGTTCTCGGCATTGAAAAATCTTCGTAAACTAAATCACACGTTTATATGTTGACATTTAAGAGATATACAGTCAAGAAAATCAAGGGCAATGGTGATATATATGCGGATTATACACAAAAAAAACACTCAACAAATGGCTACAATTTAAGGAATGTGTTTAGTGACGGCATCAGATTCTTAATTGATGGAGAAAGGTCTGGTGGCAAGAAAGCGGCTTCTAGGAGGTTGTCAAGTGTTTTCGCTCGACGATTCCATTCTTGGATGGTTGGATTGGCCCTTGTTCCTGTAACTCGAATACTAGCCCGGTATATCCCATTTTAATTTCACACCATTGTGAACCTTACGCCTTTTTTACTTTCTGATCGAAGTTCTCGGCATTGAAAAATCCTCCTAAACTAAATCACACGTGTATATGTTGACATTTAAGAGATATACAGTCAAGAAAATTAAGGGTAATGGTGATATATATGCGGATTAGACACAAAAAAATAACACTCAACAAATGGCTTCAATTTAACGAATGTGTTTTGTGACGGCATCAGATTCCTAATTGATGGAGAAAGGTCTGGTGGCAAGAAAAGCTGTTTCCAGGAGGTTGTCAAGTGTTTTCGCTAGACGATTCCATTCTTGGGTGGTTGGTTTGGCCCTAATTCCTGTAACTCGAATCCTAGCCCGATATATCCCACTTTAATTTTACACCATTGTGAACCTTACGCCTTTTTTACTCTCTGATCGAGGCTCTCGGCATTGAAAAATCCTCCTAAACTAAATCACACGTGTATATTTGACATTTAATAGATATACAGTCAAGAAAATTAAGGGCAATGGTGATAAATATGCCGATTAGACACAAAAAAAAACACTCAACAAATGGCTACAATTTAAGGAATGTGTTTAGTGATGGCATCAGATTCCTAATTGATGGAGAAAGGTCTGGTGGCAAGAAAGCGGCTTCTAGGAGGTTGTCAAGTGTTTTCGCTCGACGATTCCATTCTTGGATGGTTGGTTTGGCCCTTGTTCCTGTAACTCGAATCCTAGCCCGGTATATCCCATTTTAATTTCACACCATTGTGAACCTTACGCCTTTTTTACTCTCTGATCGAAGTACTCGGCATTGAAAAATCCTCCTAAACTAAATCACACATGTATATGTTGACATTTAAGAGATATACAGTCAAGAAAATTAAGTGAAATGGTGATATATATGCGGATTAGACACCACAAAAAACACTCAACAAATGGCTACAATTTAACGAATCTGTTTTGTGACGGCATCAGATTCCTAATTGATGGAGAAAGGTCTGGTGGCATGAAAAGCTGTTTCTAGGAGGTTGTCAAGTGTTTTCGCTCGACGATTCCATTCTTGGGTGGTTGGTTTGGCCCTAATTCCTGTAACTCGAATCCTAGCCCGATATATCCCATTTTAATTTTACACCATTGTGCACCTTACGCCTTTTTTACTCTCTGATCGAGGTTCTCGGCATTGAAAAATCCTCCTAAACTAAATCACACGTGTATATGTTGACATTTAAGAGATATACACTCAAGAAAATTAAGGGCAATGTGTAACACCCGTCGATTTTTTCGTAAAAATGCGGTAGTTGTAAAAAGAAAATTTATAACTAACAATACTTAGTTAGTAAACTAAGTTACACTTTACCAAAATATTTAACATAGTAAAATAACTGGTTTCAAAACATTGATCATTCAGTAGTGTCTACAAAACAACATGGTTAACTAGATTAGATTAGGGCGGAAGCATCCATAAGTTTTGTGTTCGGTTCTTGAATCATTGGCTTTATCATCATCTTCATCCTTGCAATATCTAGAAACTGGAAATTTTGGCAAATATTAGTACTAGGGTTTTTATAAAATCGACATAATCGAAACTACGCTAAAAAACGGATTCGATTTACAAGAATATGCAAAATTAAACATATGGGTCAGGGCTCTACCGTAACTTACGGTAGCCACCGTAAGTTACGATAGACACTGTTTCACTTTGGTCTGCCGTAACGCAGTATAGAACTGTCGTAATTGTTTTGATCTCTACCGTAAGTTACGGTGGAGACCATAAGTTACGGTAGCTCCTGCAACTTTGCTATTTTGACTATTTTGTTGATTTCACCCGGATCCACATGTCATTTTAGGTGATTCTTTTCCTACGTGTCTGTAAATTCATTACGGACATGCTCATTACAACTATCATATCAAGAATTTGATTTACATGTTATTCATCAAAAAGTCACTATACAATTTACACCATTATTCGACCCGTTGGCTCATCTTGTGGAAATCCTCCATTATGATGGCTACCAAACGGTTTCTTACCAATTCTAATCTTATTGATTCAAGTAACGATTGTGGTCACTAAAATCATCACAACTTCTATTCTACAATACGACTATACATAATTTAACAACAATTCACTTAACGTAACGGTCAAGTTACATACTTGCATAATTTATCAACATTGATTTCTAACCATGATCACCCATTCCCGGGCTTGTCAATCTTAGCGTATCACATCCACTCCATGGATTACGTTTTTATAACTCAATTTTAATGAGTGACGTTTTAGTCACTTCAACACTACAGTTCAACCATTGTTTGACCCGTTTGATTGTTTAATGGAAACCACCATTTTACAACATACCAAACTTGTTCTAATCAACATTCAACCCATTTACTCATCTAGTGATCTTCGTCACTTCAACTAGATATCTGAATTCATACACCATTCTAAATTCAAGTCTACTAGTAAAAATACATAACAAACATAACGTAATGGAACCGTGGTTACGTACCTTCAGAGCGTTCCCTTCAAACGCGTATCGCCACTAGCTTGTCCGCTTGACGTTCCGATTTCCTTGCCTATAGAGTTCAACCATAGGTGTTTAGAACTCTTTTATAGTATATAACGCATAATTTACCACACTAATCAAATATGCGTTTTTAGTCCAAATTCTCAACATTTATTTTCTCTTAGGCATTATATCAAACACCTAGTGAGCATGATTTCATACAATTCAAAATCAAGTTCTTGACTAACTATTTAACCAAGATTTAAACATCATTTCACATGTTCATGACAAATTTTCATATCAACAAATCTGGATTTGCTTCATAGAGCTCAAATACACTAAGTTAACAAAGATATTCCTAGTGTTCAACATGCTTCTACAAAAACCCACCTATCACCTTCAATGGTGATTATAGATTTCACAAGAAATAGACAAGATTTCAACAAGATATTGACTAGGGTTTATCCCTAGACACTATTTCATTCCAAACAACTAACATGCAACATAAATTCTGAATTACTTGAATTCACTCAGAAATTTGGATGAAGATTTTCCATGGAAATTACATACCTTATGATCCCTCTTCAGAGGAGATCACAATTTCGTGCTTGAAAATCGATTTAGAATTGATTTGAACCTCCAATTTGATCAATTTTGTACAAGTTAGGGTTTGGTGGGGAAGCTCTTGTTCGCCCCTGATGTTGATCGACCAGACACACACCTTTGTGTGTGTTTGGTGTGTGTTATTTTGTTTTAATTAAGTTAAGTTTCAAGTCCTACACATAAGCCCCTCAACTTTTATATAGTTTATAATTCAGGCTTTTTAATTCATTCATGTGTTACTACAAGACCCATAACCATATTTGTGTTATTATGTCGAGACACTAACTAACTAGGTTAGTTATTTTCCTGGTTAGCTTATTCTCGTCTATTTTTGTACTTTATAATTCTAATATAAAGTTTCATAAATTTCGGGGTGTTACAAGTCCACCCCCCTTAAAAAGGGTTTCGTCCCCGAAACCTTCTTTAAGTAGTTCTTTGGTTTAGACCTAACTATCTTTGTCTCATTTTCCAAAGCATCCTTTCTTTTCCGGCATAAGGTTTTTATTCGTATTGACATATGTGTCTCGTAGGCACATGATCTATTGGACCGAAATCTTTTATCATTTATTTCCCATCTATGTCCCTTTTTGACCGGGTTGTCTTTTGACCATTCATCCACTGAGTCCGTTAGCATTCTTACTTCACGCTAGTCTTATATTGACAAGAGCTCTACATAGGTCATAACATTATTTTGACTACAACTTGTTTTATTGCCTAGACTAATTGGTCACCATTTTACCTCATACCGCGTCATTCGGGTATGCTATATTGCCGTCATCTGCCCTTTGCGTGTTTATAATTTCATATCTAGTAACTCATATTACAGCATGGCTGTATTCTGTACCACTCTTGGGTCCGTGATCACATCTCGTCATGTTTAGATTTTGGTCAGTTTTTCATTATTATGAATCTTCTTTTGAATGCATCGTCTTACACCTATCGGCGTTAAGGCTTATGTTCTTTAGTATTAACCATTTTCTAACTTCTCTCATAATTTTTATATTTGTTAGAACGTTGTTTCTTTACTAAAACTGAATCTTAGTTTAATGTTTTTCTCTTTAACACATGTCGATTAATCATATCAAGGTATTGACGACAAGGATTATTATTCTGCGTTATCATTTTACGCGAGAAATCATAATTGGTTCCCACGCTTTATATTATCGACCCAATGGTCATTTCGGTTCCGTTGACCTTTATATTGTTTATAACCTGAAGGTTATGGTGATCCCATGGACCATCTTCTATTCATATCTTTATTTAATTGCATAAGTATACATATGGCGTCAAAGCATCTCCTTTTTATATTTCGAATAAATGACTTTTGTTTTCAAAATTCATTTGACCTTAACCATAGTCTAAAGCTACACTCATTTTCTTTCGGATTATCCTTCCGACTCTATGACTTCTTACGTCACTTTCTTTTTGGTTTGTTTTACTTATTCCATTATTTGGTTTATGCCTCTAATTCCTTTCAACCCGTTACCGGGTTCGTTATCGTATTGTTTTTAACACCCCGGTTTTAGTGGTTTGCATTTTCCTTTCCATACTCTTTTACGACCTATCACATTGGTTCAGTAATATTTCGCATTTTCATTATTCGGGTTGTGCTTACTTGGAATATCAAGTATTATACTTTATTCGGCCCGTCCAGTATTAAAATAGTCGAACTTAACTATTAAAATTTCTGTTTTTGCGAAGTTTTATTGTCCTTTAGTCATAACTCTTAATCCAAGTCTTTTGACTTTTAATTCTGCGTCACTTTCCCTTGGTTTACGCATATATTCGTATTCCTACCCATCAATTGGGTATTTTACCGAATTCATTATTAAAGTAGCCATTCTGGCATGCATTAAGACTTCGTTTTTATCTATTCAGTAGTATTAGCGTATTCCATCTCCCTTATTCCACCAAGTCTTTTATTCTTTCATTCGTCTTGTTTGACTTGTTCGGGTATACTTCATCGCCTATGATAGTCAAACTTTACCCCTATTCCCTAACATTATTGTTTATTGGTTTATATTTTTATTTACCTTGATTCCTATTCCTTCCCTTGGGCTTATTACCTTAATGTAACACGCTCCCGTCATCCGGCTTCCTGTTACCTTTATCATCCAGCATTTTGCTTATTTGATCCAACGCCACCTTTCTGTTGTTAGCGACCATTGGGTCTGTTTCTTTTATTAATGTTCCTAAAGCCCATTTCTTAAGTCTTATCTGGTAAAACCACTGTTGTGGTTATACGGCTTTTGGGGTTTACCCGTTCTTATTCTAACACTTTCATAAGGTTTATTTTACTAGGCTTTTATATAATCACTTCCATCACTGCAATCATCGTTCTTTCTCATGAGGATTTGATTAATAATGCATTACTTGGATGGTTACCCATACCCGAGTTTCCAAATTTGCATTTATTGATACTTTATTATTCATAGTAGCGAATAATACGTATCATTCATTTAACTTCTTTTTCGCGGATATTCTCGGTCCGAATTTTAATTTCTCATCCTTAACCTTAATCCTATTGAAACAATAACATAATTAATTCATTTAATTTTATTATTGTTTATCGTTGCATAAACTTTATCTACATCATCTGTTGATGTAAATGACGCTCCTACGCGTTTTATTTAGTTCGGCCAAGTCTAGAACCTTGTCTTCGCTATTTATTATTATTGCAATTTCCGGGTTCGAGTGTACACGCACTCCTTCCCATTGCAATATCTATCGAGATTACTTTTACCTCGATGCTCAATGTACAGTTTCAGCACCTCTTATAAACAATAGAACTTTTATTATTACCTATTTCTATTTCTCAAAGCATAGGTAATTTCGTTAACGCGAATGTAGGATGTTGAATAAATCGATATAAAACAAGCGATTTATTTGCACTTGTAATAATTAAAAAATATTCATGCTGAAATTTAATTTACAAAAGTATACCTGAAGCGACATCAGGTTCAGCTTTAACCTCTGTGGCTGTTAAATAAAACAACCTTGTCCTTGATTTCTGGGCATCAGACTTTGTGTCGGTTGTGTCCTTGGTTCCAAGCTTCTCTGGACATTTAGACTTCTTATGTCTTGGCCTACCACATGTGCCCTTGTGAATTTTTCCGCAAAATTTACACTGATGTACTACACTTTTTGCAACTCCTTTCTAGGGAGCTTTATTAGACTTGGATCTCTTTATGGGACTTGGATTCATATCCAACACCCTCCTTTCTTCTATTTCTTGTAATATGCTGTCTTTCAATTCAGCCATCATATCGTCCACCACCGGCACAATTGTGGTTTGTAATCTATCAATATATTGCGATAGACTATTTTCTAGAGCTTTTCCGACTGCCTTGGAAATCTTAGCTTCCATTTGTTTAGTTAATTGAGATGCTAATTCACCCCCGGTTACACTGGGCATTTCTTTCATCTGTTCGGTGACTTTCGGCACCGTATCATCACCATTGCCTTCATTAGTCATCTTGATTCTAGATGTTTATATTGATTGTTAAACATTTCATTTTGTATTATTTGCATCTTTCTCTTTGGTTTAACCAAGTTCACAACTTGCTTAAACCATTCATGTTTGGTGCACTTTCCGGGTTTGAGTGTATTACACACTCTTTCCATGCACATCTAATCATATTCATTTTCTATATTTACTAAGTCTACTTAAAACAATTAGCTCTTACCGGATGCTTGATCAAGCTTGAACCGAACACTTTGTTGACAACCTTAAGCTCTGATTACCAACTTGTAACACCCGTCGATTTTTTCGTAAAAATGCGGTAGATGTAAAAAGAAAATTTATAACTAACAATACTTAGTTAGTAAACTAAGTTACACTTTACCAAAATATTTAACATAGTTAAATAACTGGTTTCAAAACATTGATCATTCAGTAGCGTCTACAAAACAACATGGTTAACTAGATCAGATTAGGGTGGAAGCATCCATAAGTTTTGTGTTCGGTTCTTGAAGAATTGGCTTGATCATCATCCGCATCCATGCAATATCTAGAAACTGGAAATTTTGGCAAATATTAGTACTAGGGTTTTTATAAAATCGACATAATCGAAACTACGCTAAAAAACAGATTCGATTTACAAGAATATGCAAAATTTAACATATGGGTCAGGGCTCTACCGTAACTTACGGTAGCCACCGTAAGTTACGGTAGACACTGTTTCACTTTGGTCTGCCGTAAGGCAGTATAGAACTGCCGTAATTGTTTTGTTCTCTACCGTAAGTTACGGTGGAGACTGTAACTTACGGTAGCTCCTGCAACTTTGCTATTTTGACTATTTTGTTGATTTCACCCGGATCCACATGTCATTTTAGGTGATTCTTTTCCTACGTGTCTGTAAATTCATTACGGACATGCTCATTACAACTATCATATCAAGAATTTGATTTACATCTTATTCGTCAAAAAGTCACTATACAATTTACACCATTATTCGACCCGTTGGCTCATCTTGTGGAAATCCTCCATTATGATGGCTACCAAACGGTTTCTTACCAATTTTAATCTTATTGATTCAAGTAACGATTATGGTTACTAAAATCATCACAACTTCTATTCTACAATACGACTATACATAATTTAACAACAATTCACTTAACGTAACGGTCAAGTTACATACTTGCATAATTTATCAACATTGATTTCTAACCATGATCACCCATTCCCGGGCTTGTCAATCTTAGCGAATCACATCCACTCCATGGATTACATTTTTATAACTCAATTTTAATGAGTGACGTTTTAGTCACTTCAACACTACAGTTCAACCATTGTTTGACCCGTTTGATTGTTTAATGGAAACCACCATTTTACAACATACCAAACTTGTTCTAATCAACATTCAACCCATTTACTCATCTAGTGATCTTCGTCACTTCAACTAGACATCTGAATTCATACACCATTCTAAATTCAAGTCTACTAGTAAAAATACATAACAAACATAACGTAATGGAACCGTGGTTACGTACCTTCAAAGCGTTCCCTTCAAACGCGTATCGCCACTAGCTTGTCCGCTTGACGTTCCGATTTCCTTGCCTATAGAGTTCAACCATAGGTGTTTAGAACTCTTTTATAGTATATAACGCATAATTTACCACACTACTCAAATATGCGTTTTTAGTCCAAATTCTCAACATTTATTTTCTCTTAGGCATTATATCAAACACCTAGTGAGCATGATTTCATACAATTCAAAATCAAGTTCTTGACTAACTATTTAACCAAGATTTAAACATCATTTCACATGTTCATGACAAATTTTCATATCAACAAATCTGGATTTGCTTCATAGAGCTCAAATACACTAAGTTAACAAAGATATTCCTAGTGTTCAACATGCTTCTACAAAAACCCACCTATCACCTTCAACGGTGATTATAGTTTTCACAAGAAATAGACAAGATTTCAACAAGATATTGACTAGGGTTTATCCCTAGACACTATTTCATTCCAAACAACTAACATGCAACATAAATTCTAAATTACTTTAATTCACTCAGAAATTTGGATGAACATTTTCCATGGAAATTACATACCTTATGATCCCTCTTCAGAGGAGATCACAATTTCGTGCTTGAAAATCGATTTAGAACTGATTTGAACCTCCAATTTGATCAATTTTGCACAAGTTAGGGTTTGGTGGGGAAGCTCTTGTTCGCCCCTAATGTTGATCGACCAGACACACACCTTTGTGTGTGTTTGGTGTGTGTTATTTTGTTTTAATTAAGTTAAGTTTCAAGTCCTACACATAAGCCCCTCAACTTTTATATAGTTTATAATTCAGGCTTTTTAATTCATTCATGTGTTACTACAAGACCCATAACCATATTTGTGTTATTATCTCGAGACACTAACTAACTAGGTTAGTTATTTTCCTGGTTAGCTTATTCTCGTCTATTTTTGAACTTTATAATTCTAATATAAAGTTTCATAAATTTCGGGGTGTTACACAATGGTGATATATATGCGGATTAGCCAAAAAAAAAAAAACACTCAACAAATGGCTATAATTTAAGGAATGTGTTTAGTGACGGCATCATATTCATAATTGATGGCGAAAGGTCTGGTGGCAAGAAAAGCTGCTTCTAGGAGGTTGTCAAATGTTTTCGCTCGACGATTCCATTCTTGGGTGGTTGGTTTGGCCCATGTTCCTGTAACTTGAATCCTAGCCCGGTATATCCCATTTTAATTTTACACCATTGTGAACTTACGCCTTTTTTACTCTCTGATCGAGGTTCTCAGCATTGAAAAATCTTCGTAAACTAAATCACACGTGTATATGTTGACATTTAAGAGATATACAGTGAAGAAAATCAAGGGCAACGGTGATATATATGCGGATTAGACACAAAAAAAAACACTCAACAAAGGACTACAATTTAAGGAATGTGTTTTTAGGGACGGCATCAGATTCCTAATTGATGGAGTAAGGTCTGGTGGCAAGAAAAGCTGCTTCTAGGAGGTTGTCAAGTGTTTTCCCTCGACGATTCCATTCTTGGATGGTTGGTTTGGCCCTTGTTCCTGTAACTCGAATCCTATCCCGGTATATCCCATTTTAATTTCACAGCATTGTGAACCTTACACCTTTTTTACTCTCTGATCGAGGTTCTCGGCATTGAAAAATCCTCCTAAACTAAATCACACGTGTATATGTTGACATTTAAGAGATATACAGTCAAGAAAAGTAAGGGCAATGGTGATATATATGCGGATTAGACACAAAATAAAAACACTCAACAAATGGCTACAATTTAAGGAATATTTTAGTGACGGCATCATATTCCTAATTGATGGAGAAAGGTCTGGTGGCAAGAAAAACTGCTTCTAGGAGGTTGTCAAGTGTTTTCACTCGACGATTTCATTCTTGGTTGGTTGGTTTAGCCCATGATCCTGTAACTCGAATCCTAGCCCGGTATATCCCATTTTAATTTTACACCATTGTGAACCTTACGCCTTTTTTACTCTCTGATCGAGGTTCTCGGCATTGAAAAATCTTCGTGAACTAAATCACACGTGTATATGTTGACATTTAAGAGATATACAGTCAAGAAAATCAAGGGCAATGGTGATATATATGCGGATTAGACACAAAAAAAAACACTCAACAAAGGACTACAATTTAAGGAATGTATTTAGAGACGGCATTAGATTCCTAATTGATGGAGAAAGGTCTGGTGGCAAGAAAAGCTGCTTCTAGGAGGTTGTCAAGTGTTTTCACTCGACGATTCCATTCTTGGATGGTTGGTTTGTCCCTTGTTCCTGTAACTCGAATCCTAGCCCAGAATATCCCATTTTAATTTCACACCATTGTGAACCTTATGCCTTTTTTACTCTCTAATCGAGGTTCTCGGCATTGAAAAATCCTCGTAAACTAAATCACACATGTATATGTTGACATTTAAGAGATATACAGTCAAGAAAATTAAGGGCAATGGTGATATATATGCGGATTATACACAAAAAAAAACTCAACAAATGGCTACAATTTAAGGAATGTGTTTAGTGACGGCATCATATTCCTAATTGATGGAGAAAAGTCTGGTGGCAAGAAAAGCTGCTTCTAGGAGGTTGTCATGTGTTTTCGCTTGACGATTCCATTTTTGGGTGGTTGGTTTGGCCCTTGTTCCTGTAACTCGAATCCTAGCCCGGTATATCCCATTTTAATTTCGCACCATTGTGAACCTTACTCTTTTTTTACTCTTTGATCGAGGTTCCCGGCATTGAAAAATCTTCGTAAACTAAATCACACGTGTATATGTTGACATTTAAGAGATATACAGTCAAGAAAATCAAGGGAAATGGTGATATATATGCTGATTAGACACCAAAAAAAAACACTCAACAAATGGCTACAATTTAAGGAATGTGTTTGGTGACGGCATCAGATTCCTAATTGATGGAGAAAGGTCTGGGGGCAAGAAAGCGGCTTCTAGGAGGTTGTCAAGTGTTTTGGCTCGAGGATTCCATTCTTGGGTGGTTGGTTTGGCCCTTGTTCCTGTAACTCGAATCCTAGCCCGGTATATCCCATTTTAATTTCACACCATTGTGAACCTTACGCCTTTTTTACTCTCTGATCGAAGTTCTCGGCATTAAAAAATCCTCCTAAATTAAATCACACGTGTATATGTTGACATTTAAGAGATATTCAGTCAAGAAAATTAAGGGCAATGGTGATATATATGCGGATTAGACACCAAAAAAAACACTCAACAAATGGCTACAATTTAACGAATGTGTTTTGTGACGGCATCAGATTCCTAATTGATGGAGAAAGGTCTGGTGGCAAGAAAAGCTGTTTCTAGGAGGTTGTCAAGTGTTTTCGCTCGACGATTCCATTCTTGGGTGGTTGGTTTGGCCCTAATTCCTGTAACTCGAATCCTAGCCCGATATATCCCATTTTAATTTTACACCATTGTGAACCTTACGCCTTTTTTACTCTCTGATCGAGGTTCTCGGCATTGAAAAATCCTCCTAAACTAAATCACACGTGTATATGTTGATATTTAAGAGATATACAGTCAAGAAAATTAAGGGCAATGGTGATATATATGCGGATTAGACACAGAAAAAACACTCAACAAATGGCTACAATTTAAGTAATGTGTTTAGTGATGGCATCATATTCCTAATTGATGGCGAAAGGTTTGGTGGCAAGAAAAGCTGCTTCTATGAGGTTGTCAAATGTTTTCGCTCGACAATTCCATTCTTGGGTGGTTGGTTTGGCCCTTGTTCCTGTAACTCGAATCCTAGCCCGGTATATCCCATTTTAATTTTACACCATTGTGAACTTACGCCTTTTTTACTCTTTGATCGAGGTTCTCGGCATTGAAAAATCTTCGTAAACTAAATCACATGTGTATATGTTGACATTTAAGAGATATACAGTGAAGAAAATCAAGGGCAATGGTGATATATATGCGGATTAGACAAAAAAAAACACTCAACAAAGGAGTACAATTTAAGGAATGTGTTTTTAGTGACGGCATCAGATTCCTAATTGATGGAGAAAGGTCTGGTGGCAAGAAAAGCTGCTTCTAGGAGGTTGTCAAGTGTTTTCGCTCGACGATTCCATTCTTGGGTGGTTGGTTTTGCCCTTGTTCCTGTAACTCGAATCCTATCCCGGTATATCCCATTTTAATTTTACACCATTGTGAACCTTACTGTTTTTTTACTCTCTGATCGAGGTTCTCGGCATTGAAAAATCTTCGTAAACTAAATCACACCAGTATATGTTGACATTTAAGAGATTTACAGTCAAGAAAATCAAGGGCAATGGGGATATATATGCGGATTAGACCAAAAAAAAAAACACTCAACAAATGGCTACAATTTAAGGAATGTATTTTGTGACGGCATCAGATTTCTAATTGATGGAGAAAGGTCTGTTGGCAAGAAAAGCTGCTTTTAGGAGGTTGTCAAGTGTTTTCGCTCGACGATTCTATTCTTGGGTGGTTGGTTTGGCCGTTGTTCCTGTAACTCGAATCCTAGCCCAGTATATCCGATTTTAATTTTACACCATTGTGAACCTTACGGCTTTTTTACTCTCTGATCGAGGTTCTCGGCATTGAAAAATCTTCATAAACTAAAGCACACGTGTATATGTTGACATTTAAGAGATATACAGTTAAGAAAATCAAGGGCAATGGTGATATATATATGCGGATTAGACACAAAAAAAAAACACTCAAAAAATGGCTACAATTTAAGGAATCTGTTTAGTGACCGAATCAGATTCCTAATTGATGTAGAAAGGTCTGGTGGCAAGAAAAGCTGCTTTGAGGAGGTTGTCAAGTGTTTTCGCTCGACAATTCCATTCTTGGGTGGTTGGTTTGGCCCTTGTTCCTGTAACTCGAATCCTAGTCCGTTATATCCCTTTTTAATTTTACACCATTGTAAACCTTACCCCTTTTTTACTCCCTGATCGAGGTTCTCGGCATTGAAAAATCTTCGTAAACTAAATCACACGTGTATATGTTGACCTTTAAGAGATATACAGTCAAGAAAATTAAGGGCAATGGTGATATATATGCGGATTAGACACAAAAAAAAACACTCAACAAATGGCTACAATTTAAGGAATATGTTTAGTGACGGCATTATATTCCTAATTGATGGAGAAACGTCTGGTGGCAAGAAAAGCTGCTTCTAGGAGGTTGTCAAGTGTTTTCGCTCGACGATTCCATTCTTGGGTGGTTGGTTTGGCCCTTGTTCCTGTAACTCGAATCCTAGCCCGGTATATCCGATTTTAATTTTACACCATTGTGAACCTTACGCCTTTTTTACTCTCTGATCGAGGTTCTCGGCATTGAAAAATCTTCGTAAACTAAATCACACGTGTATATGTTGACATTTAAGAGATATACAGTTAAGAAAATCACGGCCAATGGTGATATATATGCGGATTAGACACAAAAAAAAAACACCCAAAAAATGGCTACAATTTAAGGAATCTGTTTAGTGACGGAATCAGATTCCTAATTGATGGAGAAAGGTCTGGTGGCAAGAACAGCTGCTTCCAAGAGGTTGTCAAGTGTTTTCGCTCGACAATTCCATTCTTGGGTGGTTAGTTTGGCCCTTGTTCCTGTAACTCGAATCCTAGCCCGGTATATCACATTTTAATTTTACACCATTGTAAACCTTACCCCTTTTCTACTCTCTGATCGAGGTTCCCGTCATTGAAAAAACTTCGTAAACTAAATCACACATGTATATGTTGACATTTAAGAGATATACAGTCAAGAAAATTAAGGGCAATTGTGATATATATGCGGATTAAACACAAAAAAAAAACACTCAACAAATGGCTACAATTTAAGGAATATGTTTAGTGACGACATCGTATTCCTAATTGATGGAGAAAGGTCTGGTGGCAAGAAAAGCTGCTTCTAGGAGGTTGTCAAGTGTTTTCGCTCGACGATTCTATTCTTGGGTGGTTGGTTTGGCCCTTGTTCCTGTAACTCGAATCCTAGCCCGGTATATCCCATTTTAATTTTACACCATTGTGAACCTTACTCCTTTTTTACTCTCTGATCGAGGTTCTCGGCATTGAAAAATCTTCGTAAACTAAATCACACGTGTATATGTTGACATTTAAGAGATATACAGTCAAGAAAATCAAGGGCAATGGTGATATATATGCGGATTAGACACAAAAAAAAACACTCAAAAAATGGCTACAATTTAAGGAATCTGTTTAGTGACGGAATCAGATTCCTAATTGATGGAGCAAGGTCTGGTGGCAAGAAAAGCTGCTTCCAGGAGGTTGTCAAGTGTTTTCGCTCGACAATTCCATTCTTGGGTGGTTGGTTTGGCCCTTGTTCCTGTAACTCGAATCCTAGCCCGGTATATCCCATTTTAATTTTACACCATTGTAAACCTTACCCCTTTTTTACTCTCTGATCGGGGTTCTCGGCATTGAAAAATCTTCGTAAACTAAATCACACGTGTATATGTTGACATTTAAGAGATATACAGTCAAGAAAATTAAGGGCAATGCTGATATATATATGCGGATTAGACACAAAAAAAAACACTCAACAAATGGCTACAATTTAAGGAATGTGTTTAGTTACGGCATCAGATTCCTAATTGATGGAGAAAGGTCTGGTGGCAAGAAAAGCTGCTTCTAGGAGGTTGTCAAGTGTTTTTGCTCGACGATTCCATTCTTGGGTGGTTGGTTTGGCCCTTGTTCCTGTAACTCAAATTCTAGCCCGGTATATCCCATTTTAATTTTATACCATTGTGAACCTTACGATTTTTTTACTCTCTGATCGAGGTTCACGGCATTGAAAAATCTTTGTAAACTAAATCACACGAGTATATGTTGACATTTAAGAGATATACAGTCAAGAAAATCAAAGGCAATGGGGATATATATGCGGATTAGACACCAAAAATAAAAAAAAACACTCAACAAATGGCAATAATTTAAGGAATGTGTTTAGTGACGGCATCAGATTCCTAATTGATGGAGAAAGGTCTGGTGGCAAGAACAGCTGCTTCTAGGAGGTTGTCACGTATTTTCGATTGACGATTCCATTCTTGGGTGGTTGGTTTGGCCCTTGTTCCTATAACTCGAATCCTAGACCGGTATATCCCATTTTAATTTTACACCATTGTGAACCTTACGCCTTTTTTACTCTCTGATCGACGTTCTAGGCATTGAAAAATCTTCGTAAACTAAATCACACGTGTATATGTTGACATTTAAAAGATATACAGTCAAGAAAATCAAGGGCAATGGTGATATATATGCGTATTAGACACCAAAAAAAACACCAAACAAATGGCTACAATTTAAGGAATGTGTTTAGTGTCGGGATCAGATTCCTAATTGATGGAGAAAGGTCTGGTGGCAAGAGAAGCTGCTTCTAGGAGGTTGTCAAGTGTTTTCGCTCGATGATTCCTTTCTTGGGTGGTTGGTTTGGCCCTTGTTCCTGTAACTCGAATCCTATCCCGGTATATCCCATTTTAATTTTACACCATTGTGAACCTTACGCCTTTTTTACTCTCTGATCGAGGTTCTCGGCATTGAAAAATCTTCGTAAACTAAATCACACGTGTATATGTTGACATTTAAGAGATATACAGTTAAAAAAATTAAGGGCAATGGTGATATATATGCGGATTAGACACAAAAAAAAACACTCAACAAATGGCTACAAATTAAGGAATGTGTTTAGTGACGGCATCAAATTCCTAATTGATGGAGAATGGTCTGGTGGCCAGAAAAGCTGCTTTTAGGAGGTTGTCAAGTGTTTTCGCTCGACGATTCTATTTTTGGGTGGTTGGTTTGGCCCTTGTTCATGTAAATCGAATCCTAGCCCGGTATATCCGATTTTAATTTTACACCATTGTGAACCTTACGCCTTTTTTACTCTCTGATCGAGGTTCTCGGCATTGAAAAATCTTCGTAAACTAAATCACACGTGTATATGTTGACATTTAAGAGATATACAGTCAAGAAAATCAAGGGCAATGGTGATATATATGCGGATTAGACAAAAAAAACACTCAAAAAATGGCTACAATTTAAGGAATCTGTTTAGTGACGGAATCAGATTCCTAATTGATGGAGAAAGGTCTGGTGGCAAGAAAAGGTGCTTCCAGGAGGTTGTCAAGTGTTTTCGCTCGACAATTACATTCTTGGGTGGTTGGTTTGGCCCTTGTTCCTGTAACTCGAATCCTAGCCCGGTATATCCCATTTTAATTTTACACCATTGTAAACCTTACCCCTTTATTACTCTCTGATCGGGGTTCTCGGCATTGAAAAATCTTCGTAAACTAAATCACACGTGTATATGTTGACATTTAAGAGATATACAGTCAAGAAAATCAAGGGCAATGGTGATATATATATGCGGATTAGACACAAAAAAAAAACACTCAACAAATGGCTACAATTTAAGGAATGTGTTTAGTGACGGCATTAGATTCCTAATTGATGGAGAAAGGTCTAGTGGCAAGAAAAGCTGCTTCTAGGAGGTTGTCAAGTGTTTTTGCTCGACGATTCGATTCTTGGGTGGTTGGTTTGGCCCTTGTTCCTGTAACTCAAATTCTAACCCGGTATATCCCATTTTAATTTTACACCATTGTGAACCTTACGATTTTTTTTACTCTCTGATCGAGGTTCACGGCATTGAAAAATCTTCGTAAACTAAATCACACGTGTATATGTTGACATTTAAGAGATATACAGTCAAGAAAATCAAAGGCACTGGAGATATATATGCGGATTAGACACAAAAAAAAAACACTCAACAAATGGCAATAATTTAAGGAATGTGTTTAGTGATGGCATCAGATTCCTAATTGATGGAGAAAGGTCTGGTGGCAAAAACAGCTGCTTCTAGGAGGTTGTCAAGTATTTTCGATGACGATTCTATTCTTGGGTGGTTGGTTTGGCCCTTGTTCCTATAACTCGAATCCTAGACCGGTATATCCCATTTTAATTTTACACCATTGTGAACCTTACGCCTTTTTTACTCCCTGATCGAGGTTCTCGGCTTTGAAAAATCTTCGTAAACTAAATCACACGTGTATATGTTGACATTTAAGAGATATATAGTCAAGAAAATCAAGGGCAATGGTGATATATATGCGGATTAGACACCAAAAAAGACACTCAACAAATGGCTATAATTTAACGAGTGTGTTTTGTGACGGCATCCGATTCCTAATTGATGGAGAAAGGTCTGGTGGCAAGAAAAGCTGTTTCTAGGAGGTTGTCAAGTGTTTTCGCTCGACGATTCCATTCTTGGGTGGTTGGTTTGGCCCTAATTCCTGTAACTCGAATCCTAGCCGATATATCCCATTTTAATTTTACACCATTGTGAACCTTACTCCTTTTTTACTCTATGATCGAGGTTCTCGGCATTGAAAAATCTTCGTAAACTTAATCACACGTGTGTATGTTGACATTTAAAAGATATACAGTGAAGAAAATCAAGGGCAATGGTGATATATATGCGTATTAGACACCAAAAAAAACACTCAACAAATGGCTACAATTTAAGGAATGTGTTTAGTGTCGGCATCAGATTCCTAATTGATGTAGAAAGGTCTGGTGGCAAGAAAAGCTGCTTCTAGGAGGTTGTCAAGTGTTTTCGCTCGACGATTCCTTTCTTGGGTGGTTGGTTTGGCCCTTGTTCCTGTAACTCGAATCCTATCCCGGTCTATCCCATTTTAATTTTACACCATTGTGAACCTTACGCCTTTTTTACTCTCTGGTCGAGGTTCTGGGCATTGAAAAATCTTCGTAAACTAAATCACACGTGTATATGTTGACATATAAGAGATATACAGTCAAAAAAATCAAGGGCAATGGTGATATATATGCGGATTAGACACAAAAAAAACCACTCAACAAATGGCTACAATTTAAGGAATGTGTTTAGTGATGGCATCAAATTCTTAATTGATGGAGAAAGGTCTGGTGGCAAGAAATGCTGCTTCTAGGAGGTTGTCAAGTGTTTTCGCTCGACGATTCCTTTCTTGGTTGGTTGGTTTGGCTCTTGTTCCTGTAACTCGAATCCTATCCCGGTATATCCCATTTTAATTTTACACCATTGTGAACCTTACTCCTTTTTTACTCTCTGATCGAGGTTCTCGGCATAGAAAAATTTTCGTAAACTAAATCACACGTGTATATGTTGACATTTAAGAGATATACAGTCAAAAAAATTAAGGGCAATGGTGATATATATGCGGATTAGACACAAAAAAAAACACCCAACAAATGGCTACAATTTAAGGAATGTGTTTAGTGACGGCATCAAATTCCTAATTGATGGAGAAAGGTCTGGTGGCTAGAAAAGCTTCTTTTAGGAGGTTGTCAAGTGTTTTCCCTCGACGATTCTATTTTTGGGTGGTTGGTTTGGCCCTTGTTCATGTAAATCGAATCCTAGCCCGGTATATCCGATTTTAATTTTACACCATTGTGAACCTTACGCCTTTTTTACTCTCTGATCGAGGTTCTCGGCATTGAAAAATCTTCGTAAACTAAATCACACGTGTATATGTTGACATTTAAGAGATATACAGTCAAGAAAATCAAGGGCAATGGTGATATATATGCGGATTAGACACAAAAAAAACACTCAAAAAATGGCTACAATTTAAGGAATCTGTTTAGTGACGGAATCAGATTTCTAATTGATGGAGAAAGGTCTGGTGGCCAGAAAAGCTGCTTCCAGGAGGTTGTCAAGTGTTTTCGCTCAACAATTCCATTCTTGGGTGGTTGGTTTGGCCCTTGTTCCTGTAACTCGAATCCTAGCCCGGTATATCCCATTTTAATTTTACACCATAGTAAACCTTACCCCTTTTTTACTCTCTGATCGGGGTTCTCGGCATTGAAAAATCTTCGTAAACTAAATCACACGTGTATATGTTGACATTTAAGAGATATACAGTCAAGAAAATCAAGGGCAATGGTGATATATATATATATGCGGATTAGACACAAAAAAAACACTCAACAAATGGCTACAATTTAAGGAATGTGTTTAGTGACGGCATCAGATTCCTAATTGATGGAGAAAGGTCTGGTGGCAAGAAAAGCTGCTTCTAGGAGGTTGTCAAGTGTTTTTGCTCGACGATTCGATTCTTGGGTGGTTGGTTTGGCCCTTGTTCCTGTAACTCAAATTCTAGCCCGGTATATCCCATTTTAATTTTACACCATTGTGAACCTTACGATTTTTTTACTCTCTGATCGAGGTTCACGGCATTGAAAAATCTTCGTAAACTAAATCACACGTGTATTTGTTGACATTTAAGAGATATACAGTCAAGAAAATCTAAGGCAATGGAGATATATATGCGGATTAGACACCAAAAATAAAAAAAAAACACTCAACAAATGGCAATAATTTAAGGAATGTGTTTAGTGATGGCATCAGATTCCTAATTGATGGAGAAAGGTCTGGTGGCAAGAACAGCTGCTTCTAGGAGGTTGTCAAGTATTTTCGATTGACGATTCCATTCTTGGGTGGTTGGTTTGGCCCCTGTTCCTATAACTCGAATCCTAGACCGGTATATCCCATTTTAATTTTACACCATTGTGAACCTTACGCCTTTTTTACTCTCTGATCGAGGTTCTCGGCATTGAAAAATATGCGTAAACTAAATCACACGTGTATATGTTGACATTTAAAAGATATACAGTCAAGAAAATCAAGGGCAATGGTGATATATAGGCGTATTAGACACCAAAAAAAACACCCAACAAATGGCTACAATTTAAGGAATGTGTTTAGTGTTGGCATCAGATTCCTAATTGATGGAGAAAGGTCTGGTGGCAAGAAAAGCTGCTTCTAGGAGGTTGTCAAGTGTTTTCGCTCGACGATTCCTTTCTTGGGTGGTTGGTTTGGCCCTTGTTCCTGTAACTCGAATCCTATCCCGGTATATCCCATTTTAATTTTACACCATTGTGAACCTTACGCCTTTTTTACTCCCTGATCGAGGTTCTCGGCTTTGAAAAATCTTCGTAAACTAAATGACACGTGTTTATGTTGACATTTAAGAGATATACAGTCAAGCAAATCAAGGGCAATGGTGATATATATGCGGATTAGACACCAAAAAAAAACACTCAACAAATGGCTATAATTTAACGAATGTGTTTTGTGACGGCATCCGATTCCTAATTGATGGAGAAAGGTCTGGTGGCAAGAAAAGCTGTTTCTAGGAGGTTGTCAAGTGTTTTCGCTCGACGATTCCGTTCTTGGGTGGTTGGTTTGGCCCTAATTCCTGTAACTCGAATCCTAGCCCGATATATCCCATTTTAATTTTACACCATTGTGAACCTTACGCCTTTTTTACTCTTTGATCGAGGTTCTCGGCATAGAAAAATCTTCGTAAACTAAATCACACGTGTATATGTTGACATTTAAAAGATATACAGTCAAGAAAATCAAGGGCAATGGTGATATATATGCGTATTAGACACCAAAAAAAACACTCAACAAATGGCTACAATTTAAGGAATGTGTTTAGTGTTGGCATCAGATTCCTAATTGGTGTAGAAAGGTCTGGTGGCAAGAAAAGCTGCTTCTAGGAGGTTGTCAAGTGTTTTCGCTCGACGATTCCTTTCTTGGGTGGTTGGTTTGGCCCTTGTTCCTGTAACTCGAATCCTATCCCGGTATATCCCATTTTAATTTTACACCATTGTGAACCTTACGCCTTTTTTCTCTCTGGTCGAGGTTCTCGGCATTGAAAAATCTTCGTAAACTAAATCACACGTGTATATGTTGACATATAAGAGATATACAGTCAAAAAAATCAAGGGCAATGTGTTGATGCACAAGAATGTCTGTTGACTGCATCTTCATCAAGTCCTAAATCAAGAAAGTCAAGATTGGATCTTAAAAGTCAAATTAGGGTTTAGTTTGGATATTAGGATGTGTTCATGAGGGTTCCGTTTGAAACTGATGTTTGAGATAGGGTTCCGTTTGAAATTAGAGGGTTCCGTTTGAAACCATTGTTTGAAATAGAGGGTTCCGTTTGAACTGTCGTTTGAACCATTATGTTAATATTCAAACGGAAGGGTCTAGGTCTATAAATAAGTGTGTGATAGTCTCATTTCAAACGGAACAGTTGAACGGTTGTGAATGTGAGTGAAGGTGCTGCCAAAATTTTGTTAGAAAACATTGTAAAAGCTCACGGTTGATAATAGAAAGAAAGATTAAAGGATACAAGCTGTTTTGAGCGTTGTTTTCTTTGATTCCGCCTTAGTAATCGATGTTGAACTACCTTAATTGACTTTCAGGGTCAAGTACACGATCCAACAAGTGGTATCAGAGCTCAGGACGAGGAGTTCATACCGAATACAGCTTGAAATCATCGGATTATCTCATTTCTACCTTTCTTTTCTGATTTTAACTAGTTGTCACGGTTAAAATGGCTTGAAACGTTCACATAACAAACGAAATACACTATTAACTAATCCTTGAAATTTTGAAACCGAAATTCGACCTAAAACTGATCGAAATCATTCAGACCGTTTGAAAGTGTTCGCGAGTTGCTGACATCATACCGTTTGAAATTGAACAATCGTTTGAAATTGATCTATCGTTTGAAAACATACTGTTCGTTTGAACTATCGTTTGAAATGTTTGTCGTTTGAAATTGATCGTTTGAAACTATTGTCGTTTGAACTATCGTTTGAAAATGTTTGTCGTTTGAATTTGTCGTTTGAAACTATTGATTCAAACGGAACAGTCCATCGTTTGATTCTTTGTCGTTTGAAACTCTTGTTATTTCAAACGGAACAGTCCATTCCGTTTGAAAACAACTAGTTCGTTTGAAAAATTGTTTGAACCATTCCGTTTGAACAAGTTTCGTTTGAATCTGATATTTTCCAAAACCAAAATTTTTCTAAGTGTTGTCTGATTTTACAGGTACATTCATGATGGATGATATTTTCTTAAACCCGTTTAGCGACATGTACGCGTTCGCTGGAGATTCCGGAAACAATGATACTTCATCAAGCAAGGTGAATGAGAATCCACCAAAAGAGAAGAAAAAGGAAGCTTGGGAATCGGAAAGTGCCTTCGGAACGTTCAATAAACCTCCAAAGCTTATGGCTATTGAGGAGTACAGTCGTTGGTCCAGAAAGTTTGAAGATTGGATGATGGCATTCGCGTTTCCAAGTTGGAAAAGTCTGAAGAACGGTTATGATCAAGGAAACAAGAATGGGGAAGTTTTAACAGCATCTGATGAGATTGACTCATTCGTAGCCGAACAAAAGTGTGTGGCGTTGTTATTTCAGTCTGTTCGGGAGGATATCATCTCATTGATAGAATATTCAAATGCTAAAGATCTTTGGGCAAAGTTAGAAAAGAAGTGTATAGGTAGTGAAGAAATCAAGAAAAATAAAATAAAACTACTTAGGAAAGAGTTTGATATGTTTGGATGCTTAAAGAATGAATCAGTGTAAAAAATGATCGAGAGATTTGGGCACTTGAAGCTGGAGTTAGTTAGACATGGAATTAAGTATTCTGATGATGAGCAAGTAGACAAGTTGTTCGATTCGTTGCCATACGAGATGGAGTGGAGATATTATGCTCTCATGCTGAAAAACACTATTCCTTCTGAATTGTTGAAACCAGATTTGGTGATTGAGAAACTTGAAAGTCATGAGTTGGAGTTAAAGAAGACGTACAAAGTTAATCATTCATCTTATCAACAGAATATGGATCTATACTATCCAAAGAGCATGATGCCGAAAGCTACTTCACCAAAAACTGCATTTTCTGCTGAAAATGTGTCGACAGCCGGCAAAGAAAGTCAAAGTGGTCAAAGCAGTGGAAGTCACAGTGGTTTTCACAGTGGATCTTCATCTTCTGGAAATGCTGATGCAAAGAATCGTTTTCAATGCAATATTGCAATAGACTTGAAGAATGCTCAAAATTTTGACGAAGAGTCGGCAAAGCAGCAATTGATCTTTCTAGCATCGGTGTTGGAATCGTATGAAGGATTGGTAGCTGGGAAGATTGGCAATACAAATCTGACGAAAGAAGATTACGATCAGATTGATCCGGAGGAAATGGAACTGATCGATATTCGTTGGGCTATGGCAAGTGCTGTTCGTCGTGCACAAAGATTCATGGAAATTACTGGCAGAAAAACAATTGGTGGTGCTTCTACTAAGCTGGGGTTCGATAAATCCAAAGTGACATGTTTCAAATGTAAGCAGAAGGGTCACTTTAAGAGAGAATGCCGAAACGCTTATGCTGATGAATCGGAGAATCCTTTCAGAGATGATTACTACAAGAAGGCAATTTATCACCAGAATACATACGAGTCGCCTAGATTGAAGCAGGTTGAAGACAATAAAGAGAAATCTAGAGCTCTTGTAGTGATTTACGATGATGAGGGGTATGATTGGAGTCAAGAGGTTCTACCAGAAGAAGATGCGGTTGGTTACGCATTCATGGCGAAAAAAGAACCTATTCCATGGAAAGATGATAGAACTGAAGAGCAGAAGTATAGATACAGAAAGATGATTTCGGAAAACAAAATTACTAGACTTTCTAGTATCTATTTGGAAGCAAAAAGAGCCAAAAGATGGGATCCAGACAGAGAGTGTTATCTTGATGAGTATGGAAATATTGCAATCGATCACAAAACTCTTGATCTGGAAGTCTTAATCAAGGAAATGAAAGAAAATGATGAGTATTGGCAACACAAATGGTGGGGAACTCCAACTTCGAAAATGATTGAAGAGGAGAAAGAAAGAAAGGAGAAAGAGGTGAAAGAAGAAAAAGAGATAGAAGGAAAAGAATCCAAGAAGATTGATACTGGAGTTATCGATACTACGCAAGAGTTGACTGCAGAGAACCTGGGAAAAATGGCTGACAAAGTGCTAGCTGCAAAAGCACTTGAGGTAGACTCTAACTCCGTGTCTGAGTCAAAAAGCCAGGTCAGTTAAGATGTGTCAACAAACGCGTCAGGTAAAAAGATCGAAGGAAATGCTGATTGCAAAAATTGCAACAAAGAGTGCAAATTTTGTAATACTGTCACGTATCTCAACGGTGAGAAAATTAAAGATCTGACAGCAAAGGTCAGAAACGTTGAGAATCAGATTCTTGGTCGTGACAAAACAGTTAAAGCTTCAACTGAACGGATAAGAGAATTAACTACTCAAATTGAAACTGATAAAATTGATCATGACAAAATTAAACAAGAAAATGAAAAGTTGATTCTTGAAAACCGTCAGATTTCTGAAAAATTTGAAAAACTCAAAAGCACAATGAAAGATTGTGATGATCGAAATGGTAAAACTTTTAAAGAAAATGAACATTTAAAAGCAGTGCTTAGAGTTAAAGAAGAATTAATCAATAAACAACTGGATGAAATCGCTAAATTGAAACTTAAAGTTCAAGAGGCTGTAATCGAAAACGAGCGAATCCAGTTGAAGCTTAACAGTTACAGCTCCGCAAGCTTTGTTTTGCAACATATCATTCCCAAACCCATCGGGAAAGACAAAGCGGGCGAAGATGTGTATTCTGATGGAACTGGGGTGGGTTTTCATCAAGTACCACCACCTGTTCTTCATAATTACACTAAAAAGCAGTCTGGGTTGGTTGAAATTGAGGAAGAAAAAGATGTTATACTTCCGGAGAACATTGATGTTACTTTTTCTACATCATCTGATGATAGTGTTCAGACAGAGATTGTTAAGAGCACAGCTGAAAGTGTTTTGAATAGTGATTCAGCTGAAAATGATGGGTGTTTCTTGGACAAATATATTCAGAAATCAAAATCCAAAAACAACTTAAGTGATGAACCGGGTCTTGTGATGTACAAGATGGCTGGATCTGATAAGTTGTATTCGGATTCTGAGTTTCCAATTGAGAATGTTAATGTGAAAAAGTTGACAAATGTTTTCAAATTGGTTGAAGTTGAGTTGTCAGAAGTGAACAGTTTGTGTCAAACAAAAAGGCAAATGAATTTTGAGAAAGATAAAGCTTATTACAAAAAGCCTGTTGTTCCACCACGTTTTTATAATAACAATCGAAATAATTGGTCGGGTGGTTATCGGGGTGGTAATAGTTATCAGAAAAAGAGTTTTCAAAACAAAAGGTTTGCTGAAAAGAAGGTGTTTGTGAACAGTTCAAGTTCACGTTCTGATGAAGAGAATGAATTTTTTTCAAAATCAAATAAAGAGTTCTTTGAAAAGAGGGTTTCACAACCTCAGTCTGAAGGCGCAAGTCGAGTTGATGATACTCGTACATGTTTTAGATGTAACAAAGTTGGTCACATTGCAAGAAATTGCACCAACTCCAAGCCTAAGACTGAAGTTGTTGATAGATGGTCCCAAAAGAAGAAAGTTGACATGAAGGGTAAAGCACCAATCATTGTTGAGAAAAAGAATGTGAAAAATGACAACATTAAATTGAAAAATGAACCTGTAAAGAAAGTGGTAACTAAAAATGACAAATTTTACAAGAGGGTTGCAGTATCTTAACAAGTTTGGAAACCAAAAACTGAAATGAAAATTTCAACTTCTGAAGTGAAAAAGGCTGAAGAATCAATTTCGGTTGATTATGATGCAAATTTTCCACCTTTGAAGGCTGAAAATTTCAAAATTCAAATTGCGAGAGTCAAGGTTACACCTAAGGCTGATGAGGCCTGGGTGGACACCATGTTCGAATAAGCAGTTTGAATTGCCGGAGCTTCCTGGATCGCGAAGCATGAATCGGCATCTTTATTGAAATGTTTTAAAATCAACTTGTGGTATGTGCAGGATCTTCCAAGAGCCATTTCAAGATGGATCATGGATAGTGGTGCATCTCGACATATGACAGGAAAAAATGCATTGCTATATGATGTGAGGAATATCAATGGTGGTTATGTGGGATTTGCAGGTCATGAAGGTGGTAGAATTGTTGGTGAAGGAACGTTATCCAATGGGATTGTAACGTTTGAGAGAGTTAACTACATCACTGAGCTAGAGAATAATCTGCTTAGTATCTCGCAGATATGTGACAATCAGTATACTACTCACTTCACTAATAAAGAATGTTTGATTTTGAAACCTGGTTTTGTTGTTCCTGAAGATTGGATTATCATGAGGGCACCTAGAGTGAATGATTTATATGTGTTAGATATGTCTGTAGCAACTACAACTACTGGTCAAGCACATTGTTTCGTGTCTAGAGCAACTGAGAAAGAATCAAGATTGTGGCACCGAAAGATGGGGCATATACATCTTAGAAAAATGAATCATTTGGTGCACAATGATTTGGTATTGGGAGTTAATATCAAAGGTTTTCATCTGGAAGGGGAGTGCATTAGCTGTATCAAAGGTAAGCAGAAGAAAAAGTCACACCCTACAAAGCAAGTCAATTCAGTTTCGAGACCTCTGGAAAGACTTCACATGGATTTGTTTGGTCCGGTGAATGTCAAAAGTATTACAGGAGATTACTATTGTTTGGTCGTTACTGATGATTATTCCAGATTTTCGTGGGTTTCTTTCTTAAAGACGAAAGATGAAACATTTGACAGTTTGATGGGGCTGTTCAGGAAGATTGAGAATTTGTACCAAAGGCGTATCAAGAGAATTCGAAGTGATAATGGTACTGAATTCAAGAACAGCAAGATGGAAGAATTTTGTGATGAAAGAGGTATTTTGCATGAGTTTAGTGCTCCGTACACTCCGCAGCAGAATGGAGTCGCAGAAAGCAAAAATCGGACGCTAATCGAGACGGCTAGAACTATGCTCGCAGATTCAAAGTTACCGATAAATTTTTGGGCTGAAGATGTTTCCGCCGCATGTTATACGCTCAACAGGGTTCTCACTGTCAAAAAGTTCAACAAAACATGTTTTGAGCTAATCAATAACCGCAAACCGAATTTGAAGTATCTAGAACCGTTTGGGTCACCTTGTACGGTTATAGAGCCTCATGGAAAGTTTGGTCCGAAGAGCATTGAGGGAATATTTGTTGGTTATTCAAATCCGTTGAGACGTGTCTTTGTTCCAAGTGAGAAGCGGATTATTGAAGCTGCAAATGTTGAATGTCAAGGTTATACTATGCCGCCGCAGAATCCTGGTGATTCATGGCGTTATCATTATGACAAACTTTGGGATTCGTTTGACATGAGAGAAGAATCAGAGGATGATGAAGATTTCTTTGATGAGTTGGATATTTTGCGTGAATACGAGTCACAGTTAAGATTCCCAGCTGAGTATTCGAGGAGACCACGGGAAACTTCAAATGATGATGAAGCAGGTCCAAGTAATGCTGGTGAACATGATGATGTCCAACAGAATGAAGTTGCTCAGGATAATCAGTCGGCTCAGAATGATAATCTAGAAGCTGAAAATATGCCAGTCTTTGATCATGGTGATTCAGATTCTGAGGGGGAGCAAATTCAGATTTCAAGTCAAACAAACCAAGTTGGTGAACAAGATGCAGAACAGAATGTTACTAATCTGGAGGGAAATGTAGATGTTCCAAGCGAAGTGATGCCGCGAACTTTTTCATATCATCCAGAGGAGTTGATCATAGGAGAATTGCAGAAAGGCGTTCGCACTCGAAATCAGATTGATAAAGGGCTTACATGTTTTTATACAATAGTTGCTCCTTTGCAAACTGAATTCTCATTAAGTTGTTTTATCTCGCAGGTTGAGCCAAGAACTTACAAAGAGGCGCTTACTGAAGACTCTTGGGTCAATGCTATGCAGGAGGAACTTAGTCAATTTGAGAAATTGGGAGTGTGGAAGTTAGTTGATTTGCCGGATGGTCAGAGAAAGATTAACACCAAGTGGGTGTTCAAGTGTAAGAGGGACGATAGAGGAGTTGTCGTAAGGAACAAAGCTCGACTCGTTGTTCAGGGATTTAGTCAACAGGAGGGAATTGATTTTACTGAAGTCTATGCTCCTGTAGCACGACTAGAGGCAATCAGAATTTTCCTAGCATTTGCGTCTTGGAAGAACTTCAAAGTTTATCAGTTGGATGTTAAATCGGCGTTTCTTTACGGGAAGGTTAAAGAGGAGGTTTATGTCGGTCAGCCACCGGGCTTCACCGATCCAATCCACAAAAACAAGGTCTACTTATTGGACAAAGCGCTGTATGGTTTACACCAGGCCCCGAGAGCCTGGTACGAGACTTTGTCTCAACACCTACTAGCCAACAAGTCATTCGTGGAAAAGTGGATGCCACTCTCTTCACTAAAGAGGTCGATGGTCATCTTCTGATAGTTCAGATTTATGTGGACGATATAATATTTGGGTCGACAAATGAAAATCTATGCAAAGATTTTGAATCAGTGATGAAGCAGAAGTTTGAAATGTCATCAATGGGGGAGATGAAATTCTTTCTGGGATTACAAGTTGAACAACTTCCTGAGGGAATTTTCATTCATCAGTCAAAGTACGTTCATGATATTCTAGAGAAATTTGGGATGTCAGGTTCTACTCCAGCTGCTACCCCACTTGCAACAAATCATGGGATTCACCCAGATCTCACCGGAGACAAGGCTGATGAAACGTTTTACCGTTCCATGATAGGTTCTTTAATGTACCTAACTGCTTCACGTCCTGATATTATGTACCCAACGTGCCTCGCAGCAAGATTTCAGTCTAACCCAAGAGCATCGCATATGATCATTGTGAAGAGGATATTGCGCTACCTGAAAGGAACTCCTTCATTGGGGTTGTGGTATCCTAGGAAAGGCGATTTTACGCTCGAAGGGTATTCCGATTCGGATTTCGGATGCTGCAAAGTCAATTCAAAATCAACAACTGCAGGATGCCAGTTCTTTGGTCCTAGATTGGTTACCTGGCAGTGTAAGAAACAAACGTCTGTGGCGTTATCTACTTGTGAAGCGGAGTATGTTTCTGCTAGCAGTTGCTGCTCTCAGATCTTGTGGATACAACAACAGATGCGCGACTACGGTTTGCAATTTCTTAACACACCTCTTTTTGTTGATAATGAGGCCGCTATAAATATAACTAAGAATCTAGTACATCACGCTAAAACTAAACACATAGAAATTCGTCATCACTTTATTCGTGATTGCTTTGAGAAAAAGTTGATACGAATTGAGAAAATCCACACTGACGAACAAAAAGCTGATTTACATACCAAAGCTTTTGATAAAAATCGGTTTAAATATTTGTTAAAACTGAATGGTATGAAGCTTCTGTCGGTGTCGGATGGCATAATTGGTGTTGATGAGAGTACTGTTGCGGATGAAGATGAGAAACAATCTGCAATGGTTTGTCGAATTTTTACTTGTTTTGGTATTTAGGGGGAGTAGATGTTTGTACATAGTTTATTTTCAGAAAATACAAAAACAGTAAAAAAAATGCAAAAATACAAAAACATGATAAAATCTGAAAAAGAGCTTGTGTATATAGGGAAAATGATAGTACATCAGCTAACATGATAAAATCTGAAAAAGAGCTTGTGTATATAGGGAAAATGATAGTACATCAGCTAGACGATTACAGTATGCTAAAGATTTGAAAAGTTTAAATGAGTTAAACAGTCTCACTAATGATGTGTCGATAGGTTTTCGTACATTTAGTAGATTTATTCGGGATATAAACCTAAATTCAAACTTGTGAATTCATGGGGAACACTACTTGGATATATAGGTAACCCCTGAAATCTCGTTTGAAAGGTCTCTTAATCTGATATACTAGGTCTTTATACTCAATGATGTCTGGGGTATTATTCCGGGACTTCTGCTGAACGGTAGTTCTGACCTAGTCCCTGGCTAATACTTGCTGAAATGCTTGAAACACAGCATTAAACCCTCAGCATGCTGAAACAATAAAATTGATAAATGCTGCTGTTGTAAGCAAAAAGATCCTCTAAAGGGGACACACCGAAAAGTCGAAGCTGATATCTCTCTGCGTATACGGAAGTATCGACCTGAGATCCCTCGGCCCTCGCATACCTAAATTATATACAGATATCATTGTAGTATTCTCACCTGTAAGACTGATTATTGAGATTCTGGATACGGGAGTATATTCAAGAGGTGGGACACATGAATGAGCTAAGTTCTTAATTCATCTAAATCGTATCCTGAGTAAATTGAAATTTGTGTGGGAATTTAAGATGGATCAGTATATTGACAATATTGGTGAATTTGTTTAAATCTGAGTATGTAATGTAGCTTAACGGTACTTGTGATTTGTCTGAAAAGCTGATATGATTCCCTGACACGCTCACCAAAAATATGTTTGTAAATAGTTTACTTTGTTTACTTTCTGAAATTTAAGTTTTCTGTATTTCATTTCTTAGTTTAGAACACTTTGATAAAATCCAAAAAGATTTTATTTCTGCTTTATTTTCCGACAAACCAAAGTGGAGAGTTGATTGTTGGATTCTTAGATGTTTGAAGCAGATGCAGGAGATTCTGGACTGAAGAATGAGGAGAGCTTACTTTGAAGAAGTTTGTATTGTTTGAAATGATAAAAACAAGTTCATTAACTTGATACTTGTTATTTTCAGAAAATGTTTTCAAAATCAGTTTGATTAGTTAAATGATCAACCAAGGTCATTAATTTGGACTTGGTAGATTAATCAAGTAATCAGGGTCATTAACTTGGATCTGAATACTTGAGTGGATTTCTAAAACTGATTAAGTTTGTGATTTAATGTTGAAAAGATAAGTTTGTAATGAATGATGTTTGAGTAACAAATTTGGACTTCATTATTCCCAATGGAAGCAAATTGACAAAGCTTGAACCAGATATCTCAGATTCAGCATATTGAGAGGGGGAGTCTGTGAAAGGGGGAGTCTGGATCAACAGTATATGGGAGTGTAAAGATATAGTGCTTATGATGAAAAGATAGAGTTAGAGAAAAGACTAAGACTGAAGACTCAGGATCTGAAGACTACGTCAACATCCAAGGGGGAGTCTGTTGATGCACAAGAATGTCTGTTGACTGCATCTTCATCAAGTCCTAAATCAAGAAAGTCAAGATTGGATCTTAAAAGTCAAATTAGGGTTTAGTTTGGATATTAGGATGTGTTCATGAGGGTTCCGTTTGAAACTGATGTTTGAGATAGGGTTCCGTTTGAAATTAGAGGGTTCCGTTTGAAACCATTGTTTGAAATAGAGGGTTCCGTTTGAACTGTCGTTTGAACAATTATGTTAATATTCAAACGGAAGGGTCTAGGTCTATAAATAAGTGTGTGATAGTCTCATTTCAAACGGAACAGTTGAACGGTTGTGAATGTGAGTGAAGGTGCTGCCAAAATTTTGTTAGAAAACATTGTAAAAGCTCACGGTTGATAATAGAAAGAAAGATTAAAGGATACAAGCTGTTTTGGACGTTGTTTACTTTGATTCCGCCTTAGTAATCAATGTTGAACTACCTTAACTGACTTTCAGGGTCAAGTACACGATCCAACACAATGGTGATATATATGCGGATTAGACACAAAAAAAAAACACTCAACAAATGGCTACAATTTAAGGAATGTGTTTAGTGATGGCATCAAATTCTTAATTGATGGAGAAAGGTCTGGTGGCAAGAAAAGCTGTTTTTAGGAGGTTGTCAAGTGTTTTCGCTCGACGATTCTATTCTTGGGTGGTTGGTTTGGCCCTTGTTCCTGTAAATCGAATCCTAGCCCGGTATATCCGATTTTAATTTTACACCATTGTGAACCTTACGCCTTTTTTACTCTCTGATCGAGGTTCTCGGCATTGAAAAATCTTCGTAAACTAAATCACACGTGTATATGTTGACATTTAAGAGATATACAGTCAAGAAAATCAAGGGTAATGGTGATATATACGCGGATTAGACACAAAAAAAAACACTCAAAAAATGGCTACAATTTAAGGAATCTGTTTAGTGACGGAATCAGATTCCTAATTGATGGAGAAAGGTCTGGTGGCAAGAAAAGCTGCTTCCAGGAGGTTGTCAAGTGTTTTTGCTCGACGATTCCATTCTTGGGTGGTTGGTTTGGCCCTTGTTCCTATAACTCGAATCCTAGCCCGGTATATCCCATTTTAATTTTACACCATTGAGAACCTTACGCCTTTTTTACTCCCTAATCGAGGTTCTCAGCATTGAAAAATCTTCGTGAACTAAATCACACGTGTATATGTTGACATTAAAGAGATATACAGTCAAGAAAATCAAGGGCAATGGTGATATATATGCGGATTAGACACAAAAAAAAAGCACTCAACAAATGGCTACAATTTAAGGAATGTGTTTAGTGACGGCATCAGATTCTTAATTGATGTAGAAAGGTCTGGTGGCAAGAAAAGCTGCTTCTAGGAGGTTGTTAAGTGTTTTCACTCGACGATTCCATTCTTGGATGGTTGGTTTGGCGCTTGTTCCTGTAACTCGAAACCTTGCCCGGTATATCCCATTTTAATTTCACACCATTGTGAACCTTACGCCTTTTTTACTCTCTGATCGAGGTTCTCGGCATTGAAAAATCCTCGTAAACTAAATCACACGTGTATATGTTGACATTTAAGAGATATACAGTCAAGAAAATTAAGGGCAATGGTGATATATATGCGGATTAGACACAAAAAAAAAAACACTCAACAAATGGCTACAATTTAAGGAATGTGTTTTGTGACGGCATCATATTCCTAATTGATGGAGAAAGGTCTGGTGGCAAGAAAAGCTGCTTCTAGGAGGTTGTCAAGTGTTTTCGCTCGACGATTCCATTCTTGGGTGGTTGGTTTGGCCCTTGTTCCTGTAACTCGAATCCTAGCCCGGTATATCCCATTTTAATTTTACACCATTGTGAACCTTACGCCTTTTTTATTCTCTGATCGAGGTTTTCGGCATTGAAAAATCTTCCTAAACTAAATAACACGTGTATATGTTGACATTTAAGAGATATACAGTCAAGAAAATCAAAGGCAATGGTGATATATATGCGGATTAGACACCAAAAAAAAACACTCAACGAATGGTTACAATTTAAGGAATGTGTTTAGTGACGGCATCAGATTCCTAATTGATGGAGAAAGGTCTGGTGGCAAGAAAGCGGCTTCAAAGAGGTTGTCAAGTGTTTTCGCTCGACGATTCCATTCTTGGATGGTTGGTTGGCCCATGTTCCTGTAACTCGAATCCTAGCCCGGTATATCCCATTTTAATTTCACACCATTGTGAACCTTACGCCTTTTTTACTCTCTGATCGAGGTTCTCGGCATTGAAAAATCCTCCTAAACTAAATCACACGTGTATATGTTGACATTTAAGAGATATATACAGTGAAGAAAATTAAGGGCATTGGTGATATACATGTGGATTAGACACAAAAAAAAACACTCAACAAATGGCTACAATTTATGGAATGTGTTTAGTGACGGCATCATTTTCCTAATTGATGGAGAAAGGTCTGGTGGCAAGAAAAGCTGCTTCTAGGAGGTTGTCAAGTGTTTTCGCTCGACGATTCCATTCTTGGGTGGTTCGTTTGGCCCTTCTTCCTATAACTCGAATCCTAGCCCGGTATATCCCATTTTAATTTTACACCATTGTGAACCTTAAGCCTTTTTTACTCTCTGATCGAGGTTCTCGGCATTGAAAAATCTTCGTAAACTAAATCACACGTGTATATGTTGACATTTAAGAGATATACTGTCAAGAAAATCAAGGGCAATGGTGATATATATACGGATTAGACAAAAAAAAAAACACTCAACAAAGGACTACAATTTAAGGAATGTATTTAGTGACGGCATCAGATTCCTAATTGATGGAGAAAGGTCTGGTGGCAAGAAAAGCGGCTTCTAGGAGGTTGTCAAGTGTTTTCACTCGACGATTCCATTCTTAGATGGTTGGTTTGGCCCTTGTTCCTGTAACTCGAAACGTAGCCCGGTATATCCCATTTTAATTTCACAACATTGTGAACCTTACGCCTTTTTTACTCTCTGATCAAGGTTCTCGGCATTGAAAAATCCTCGTAAACTAAGTCACACGTGTATATGTTGACATTTAAGAGTTATACAGTCAAGAAAATTAAGGGCAATGGTGATATATATGCGGATTAGACACAAAAAAATACACTCAACAAATGGCTACAATTTAAGGAATGTGTTTAGTGACGGCATCATATTCTTAATTGATGGAGAAAGGTCTGTTGGCAGGAAAAGCTGCTTCTAGGAGGTTGTCAAGTGTTTTCGCTTGACGATTCCATTCTTGGGTTGTTGGTTTGGCCCTTGTTCCTGTAACTCAAATCCTAGCCCGGTATATCCCATTTTAATTTTACACCATTGTGAACCTTACGCCTTTTTTACTCTCTGATCGAGGTTCTCGGCATTGAAAAATCTTCGTAAACTGAATCACACGTGTATATGTTGACATTTAAGAGATATAAAGTCAAGAAAATCAAGGACAATGGTGATATATATGCGGATTAGACACAAAAAAAACCTCAACAAATGGCTACAATTTAAGGAATGTGTTTAGTGACGGCGCCAGATTCCTAATTGATGGAAAAAGGTCTTGTGGCAAGAAAGCGGCTTCTAGGAGGTTGTCAAGTGTTTTTGCTCGACGATTCCATTCTTGGATGGTTGGTTTGGCCCTTGTTCCAGGAACTCGATTCCTAGCCCGGTATATCCCATTTTAATTTCACACCATTGTGAACCTTACGCCTTTTTTACTCTCTAATCGAGATTCTCGGCATTGAAAAATCCTCCTAAACTAAATCACACGTGTATATGTTGACTTTAAGAGATATAGAGTCAAGAAAATTAAGGGCAATGGTGATATATATGCGGATTCGACACAAAAAAAAACCACTCAACAAATGGCTACAATTTAAGGAATGTGTTTAGTGACTGCATCATATTCCTAATTGATGGTGAAAGGTCTGGTGGCAAGAAAAGCTGCTTCTAGGAGGTTGTCAAGTGTTTTCGCTCGACGATTCCATTCTTGGGTGGTTGGTTTGGCCCTTCTTCCTGTAACTCGAATCCTAACCCGGTATATCCCATTTTAATTTTACACCATTGTGAACCTTACGCCTTTTTTACTCTCTGATCGAGGTTCTCGGCATTGAAAAATCTTCGTAAACTAAATCACACGTGTATATGTTGACATTTAAGAGATATACAGTGAAGAAAATAAAGGGCAATGGTGATATATATGCGGATTAGAGACAAAAAAAACACCCAACAAAGGACTACAATTTAAGGAATGTGTTTAGTGACGGCATCAGATTCCTAATTGATGGAGAAAGGTCCGGTGGCATGAAAAGCTGCTTCTAGGAGGTTGTCAAGTGTTTTCCCTCGACGATTCCATTCTTGGATGGTTGGTTTGGCCCTTGTTCCTGTAACTCGAATCCTAGCCCGGTATATCCCATTTTAATTTCAAACCATTGTGAACCTTACGCCTTTTTTACTCTCTGATCGAGGTTCTCGGCATTGAAAAATCCTCCTAAACTAAATCACACGTGTATATGTTGACATTTAAGAGATATACAGTCAAGAAAATTAAGGGCAATGGTGATATATATGCGGATTAGACGTAAAAAAAAACACTCAACAAATGGCTACAATTTAAGGAATGTGTTTAGTGACGGCATCAGATTCCTAATTGATGGAGAAAGGTCTGGTGGCAAGAAAAGCTGCTTCTAGGAAGTTGTCAAGTGTTCTCACAGGACGATTCCATTCTTGGATGGTTGGTTTGGCCCTTGTTCCTGTAACTCGAAACCTAGCCCGGTATATCCCATTTTAATTTCACACCATTGTGAACCTTACGCCTTTTTTACTCTCTGATCGAGGTTCTCGGCATTGAAAAATCCTCGTAAACTAAATCATACGTGTATATGTTGACATTTAAGAGATATACAGTTAAGAAAATTAAGGGCAATGGTGATATATATGCGGATTAGACACAAAAAAATACACTCAATAAATGGCTACAATTTAAGGAATGTGTTTAGTGACGACATCATATTCTTAATTGATGGAGAAAGGTCTGGTGGCAAGAAAAGCTGCTTCTAGGAGGTTGTCAAGTGTTTTCGCTGGACGATTCCGTTCTTGGGTTGTTGGTTTGGCCCTTTTTCCTGTAACTCGAATCCTAGCCCGGTATATCCCATTTTATTTTTACACCATTGTGAACCTTACGCCTTTTTTACTCTCTGATCGAGATTCTCGGCATTGAAAAATCTTCGTAAACTAAATCACACGTGTATATGTTGACATTTAAGAGATTTACAGTGAAGAAAATCAAGGGCAATGGTGATATATATGCGGATTAGACAAAAAAAACACTCAACAAAGGACTATAATTTAAGGAATGTGTTTAGTGACGACATCATATTCCTAATTGATGGAGAAAGGTCTGGTGGCAAGAAAAGCTGCTTCTAGGAGGTTGTCAAGTGTTTTCACTCAACGATTCCATTCTTGGATGGTTGGTTTGGCCCTTGTTCCTGTAACTCGAAACCTAGCCCGGTATATCCCATTTTAATCTCACACCATTGTGAACCTTACGCCTTTTTTACTCTCTGATCGAGGTTCTAGGCATTGAAAAATCCTCTTAAACTAAATCACACGTGTATATGTTGACATTTAAGAGATATACAGTCAAGAAAATTAAGGGCAATGATGATATATATGCGGATTAGACACAAAAAAATACACTCAACAAATGGCTACAATTTAAGGAATGTGTTAAGAGACGGAATCATATTGTTAATTGATGGAGAAAGGTCTGGTGGCAAGAAAAGCTGCTTCTAGGAGGTTGTCAAGTGTTTTCACTCGACGATTCCATTCTTGGGTGGTTGGTTTGGCCCTTGTTCCTGTAACTCGAAACCTAGCCCGGTATATCCCATTTTAATTTCACACCATTGTGAACCTTACGCCTTTTTTACTCTCTGATCGAGGTTCTCGGCATTGAAAAATCCTCGTAAACTAAATCACACGTGTATATGTTGACATTTAAGAGATATACAGTCAAGAAAATCAAGGGCAATGGTGATATATATGCGGATTACACACAAAAAAAAAACACTCAACAAATGGCTACAATTTAAGGAATATGTTTAGTGAGGGCATCAGATTTCTAAGATTCCTAATTGATGGAGAAAGGTCTAGTGGCAAGAAAGCGACTTCTAGGAGGTTGTCAAGTGTTTTTGCTCGACGATTCCATTCTTGGATGGTTGGTTTGACCCTTGTTACTGTAACTCGAATCCTAGCCCGGTATATCCCTTTTTAATTTCACACCATTGTGAACCTTACGCCTTTTTTACTCTCTAATCGAGGTTCTCGACCTTGAAAAATCCTCCTAAACTAAATCACACGTGTATATGTTGACATTTAAGAGATATACAGTAAAGAAAATTAAAGGCAATGTTGATATATATGCGGATTCGACACAAAAAAAAACACTCAACAAATGGCTACAATTTAAGGAATGTGTTTAATGACGGCATCATATTCCTAATTCATGGCGAAAGGTCTGGTGGCAAGAAAAGCTGCTTCTAGGAGGTTGTCAAGTGTTTTCACTCGACGATTCCATTCTTGGATGGTTGGTTTGGCCCTTGTTCCTGTAACTCGAAACCTAGCCCGGTATATCCCATTTTAATTTCACACCATTGTGAACCATACGCCTTTTTACTCTCTGATCGAGGTTCTCGGCATTGAAAAATCCTCGTAAACTAAATCACATGTGTATATGTTGACATTTAAGAGATATACAATCAAGAAAATTAAGGGCAATGGTGATATATATGCGGATTAGACACAAAAAAATACACTCAACAATTGGCTACAATTTAAGGAATGTGTTTAGTGACGGCATCATATTCTTAATTGATGGAGAAAGGTCTGGTGGCAAGAAAAACTGCTTCTAGGAGTTTGTCAAGTGTTTTCGCTCGACGATTCCATTCTTGGGTTGTTGGTTTGGCCCTTGTTCCTGTAACTCGAATCCTAGCCCGGTATATCCCATTTTAATTTTACACCATTGTGAACCTTACGCCTTTTTTACTCTCTGATCGAGGTTCTCGGCATTGAAAAATCTTCGTAAACTAAATCACACGTGTATATGTTGACATTTAAGAGATATACAGTGAAGAAAATTAAGGGCAATGCTAATATATATGCGGATTAGACAAAAAAAAAACACTCAACAAAGGACTACAATTTAAGGAATGTGTTTAGTGATGGCATCAGATTCCTAATTGATGGAGAAAGGTCTGGTGGCAAGAAAAGCTGCTTCTAGGAGGTTGTCAAGTGTTTTCCCTCGACGATTCCATTCTTGGATGGTTTGTTTGGCCCTTGTTCCTGTAACTCGAATCCTAGCCCGGTATATCCCATTTTAATTTCACACCATTGTGAACCTTACGCCTTTTTTACTCTCTGATCGAGGTTCTCGGCATTGAAAAATCCTCCTAAACTAAATCACACGTGTATATGTTGACATTTAAGAGATATACAGCCAAGAAAATCAAGGGCAATGGTGATATATATGCGGATTAGACACAAAAAAAAAACACTCAACAAAGGACTACAATTTAAGGAATGTGTTTAGTGACGGCATTAGATTCCTAATTGATGGAGAAAGGTCTGGTGGCAAGAAAAGCTGCTTCTAGGAGGTTGTCAAGTGTTTTTACTCGACGATTCCATTCTTGGATGGTTGGTTTGGCCCTTGTTCCTGTAACTCGAATCCTAGCCCAGAATATCCCATTTTAATTTCACACCATTGTGAACCTTACGCCTTTTTTACTCTCTAATCGAGGTTCTCGGCATTGAAAAATCCTCCTAAACTAAATCACACGTGTATATGTTGACATTTAAGAGATATACAGCCAAGAAAATCAAGGGCAATGGTGATATATATGCGGATTAGACACAAAAAAAAAACACTCAACAAATGGCTACAATTTAAGGAATGTGTTTAGTGACTGCATCATATTCCTAATTGATGGAGAAAGGTCTGGTGGCAAGAAAAGCTGCTTCTAGGAGGTTGTCAAGTATTTTTACTCGACGATTCCATACTTGGGTGGTTGGTTTGGCCCTTGTTCCTGTAACTCGAATCCTAGCACGGTATATCCCATTTTAATTTTACACCATTGTGAACCTTACTCCTTTTTTACTCTCTGATCGAGATTCTCAGCATTGAAAAATCTTCGTAAACTAAATCAGACGTGTATATGTTGACATTTAAGAGATATACAGTCAAGAAAATCAAGGGCAATGGTGATATATATGCGCATTAGACACAAAAAAGAAGACTCAACAAATGGCTAAAATTTAAGGAATGTGTTTAGTGACGGCATCAGATTCCTAATTGATGGAGAAAGGTCTGGTGGCAAGAAAAGCTGCTTCAAGGAGGTTGTCAAGTGTTTTTGCTCGACGATTCCATTCTTGGGTGGTTGGTTTGGCCCTTGTTCCTGTAACTCGAATCCTAGCCCGGTATATTCCATTTTAATTTTACACCATTGTGAACCTTACGCCTTTTTTACTCTCTGATCGAGGTTCTCGGCATTGAAAAATCTTCGTAAACTAAATCACACGTGTATATGTTGACATTTAAGAGATATACAGTCAAAAAAATCAAGGGCAATGGTGATATATATGCGGATTAGACACAAAAAAAAAACACTCAACAAATGGCTACAATTTAAGGAATGACGGAATCAGATTCCTAATTGATGGAGAAAGTTCTGGTGGCAAGAAAAGCTGCTTTTTGGAGGTTGTCAAGTGTTTTCGCTCGACGATTCTATTCTTGGGTGGTTGGTTTGGCCGTTGTTCCTGTAACTCGAATCCTAGCCTGGTATATCCGATTTTAATTTTACACCATTGTGAACCTTACGCCTTTTTTACTCTCTGATCGAGGTTCTCGGTATTGAAAAATCTTCGTAAACTAAATCACACGTGTATATGTTGACATTTAAGAGAGATACAGTCAAGAAAATTAAAGGCATTGGTGATATATATGCGGATTAGACACCAAAAAAAAAAACACTCAACAAATGGCTACATTTTAACGAATGTGTTTTGTGATGGCATCAGATTCCTAATTGATGGAGAAAGTTCTGGTGGCAAGAAAAACTGTTTCTAGGAGGTTGTCAAGTATTTTCGCTCGACGATTCCATTCTTGGGTGGTTGGTTTGGCCGTTGTTCCTGTAACTCGAATCCTATCCCGATATATCCCATTCTAATTTTACACCATTGTGAACCTTACGCCTTTTTTACTCTCTGATCGAGGTTCTCGGCATTGAAAAATCTTCGTAAACTAAATCACACATGTATATGTTGACATTTAAGAGATATACAGTCAAAAAAATCAAGGGCAATGGTGATATATATGCGGATTACACAAAAAAAAACACTCAACAAAGGACTACAATTTAAGGAATGTGTTTAGTGACGGCATTAGATTCCTAATTGATGGAGAAAGGTCTGGTGGCAAGAAAAGCTGCTTCTAGGAGGTTGTCAAGTTTTTTCACTCGACGATTCCATTCTAGGATGGTTGGTTTGGCCCTTGTTCCTGTAACCCGAATCCTAGCCCGGTATATCCCATTTTAATTTTACACCATTGTGAACCTTACGCCTTTTTTACTCTCTGATCGAGGTTCTCGGCATTGAAAAATCTTCGTAAACTAAATCACACGTGTATATGTTGACATTTAAGAGAGACACAGTCAAGAAAATTAAGGGCAATGGTGATATATATGCGGATTAGACACCAAAAAAAAACACTCAACAAATGGCTACATTTTAACGAATGTGTTTTGTGATGGCATCAGATTCCTAATTGATGGAGAAAGGTCTGGTGGCTAGAAAAACTGTTTCTAGGAGGTTGTCAAGTGTTTTCGCTCGACGATTCCATTCTTGGGTGGTTGGTTTGGCCCTAATTCTTGTAACTCGAATCCTAAACCGATATATCCCATTCTAATTTTACACCATTGTGAACCTTATGCCTTTTTTACTCTCTGATCGAGTTTCTCGGCATTGAAAAATCTTCGTAAACTAAATCACACATGTATATGTTGACATTTAAGAGAAATACAGTCAAGAAAATCAAGGGCAATGGTGATATATATGCGGATTAGACACAGAAAAAAAGACTCAACAAATGGCTAAAATTTAAGGATTGTGTTTAGTGACGGCATCAGATTCCTAATTGATGGAGAAAGGTCTGGTGCAAGAAAAGCTGCTTCAAGGAGGTTGTCAAGTGTTTTTGCTCGACGATTCCATTCTTGGGTGGTTGGTTTGGCCCTTGTTCCTGTAACTCAAATCCTAGCCCGGTATATCCCATTTTAATTTTACACCATTGTGAACCTTACGCCTTTTTTACTCTCTGATCGAGGTTCTCGGCATTGAAAAATCTTCGTAAACTAAATCAAATGTGTATATGTTGACATTTAGGAGATATACAGTCAAAAAAATCTAGGGCAATGGTGATATATGCGGAATGGGCACAAAAAAATACACTCAACAAATGGCTACAATTTAAGGAATGTGTTTAGTGACGGCATCATATTCTTAATTGATGGAGAAAGGTCTGGTGGCAAGAAAAGCTGCTTCTAGGAGGTTGTCAAGTGTTTTACTTGGACGATTCCATTCTTGGGTTGTTGGTTTGGCCCTTGTTCCTGTAACTCGAATCCTAGCCCGGTATATCCCATTTTAATTTTACACCATTGTGAACCTTACGCCTTTTTTACTCTCTGATCGAGGTTCTCGGCATTGAAAAATCTTCGTAAACTAAATAACACGTGTATATGTTGACAATTAGGAGATATACAGTCTAAAAAATCAAGGGCAATGGTGATATATATGCGGATTAGACACAAAAAAAAACACTCAACAAAGGACTACAATTTAAGGAATGTGTTTAGTGACGGCATTAGATTCCTCGTTGAGGGAGAAAGGTCTGGTGGCAAGAAAAGCTGCTTCAAGGAGGTTGTCAAGTGTTTTCACTCGACGATTCCATTCTTGGATGGTTGGTTTGGCCCTTGTTCCTGTAACTCGAATCCTAGCCCGGAATATCCCATTTTAATTTCACACCATTGTGAACCTTACGCCTTTTTTACTCTCTAATCGAGGTTCTCGGCATTGAAAAATCCTCGTAAACTAAATCACACGTGTATATGTTGACATTTAAGAGATATACAGTCATGAAAATTAAGGGCAATGGTGACATATATGCGGATTAGACACAAAAAAAAAAACACTCAACAAATGGCTACAATTTAAGGAATGTGTTTAGTGACTGCATCATATTCCTAATTGATGGAGAAAGGTCTGGTGGCAAATAAAGCTGCTTCTAGGAGGTTGTCAAGTGTTTTCGCTCGACGATTCCATACTTGGGTGGTTGGTTTGGCCCTTGTTCTTGTAACTCGAATCCTAGCACGGTATATCCCATTTTAATTTTACACCATTGTGAACCTTACTCCTTTTTTACTCTCTGATCAAGGTTCTTAGCATTGAAAAATCTTCGTAAACTAAATCACACGTGTATATGTTGACATTTAAGAGATATACAGTCAAGAAAATCAAGGGCAATGGTGATATATATGCGGATTAGACACAAAAAAAAGACTCAACAAATGGCTAAAATTTAAGGAATGTGTTTAGTGACGGCATCAGATTCCTAATTGATGGAGAAAGGTCTGGTGGCAAGAAAAGCTGCTTCAAAGAGGTTGTCAAGCGTTTTTGCTCGATGATTCCATTCTTGGGTGGTTGGTTTGGCCCTTGTTCCTGTAACTCGAATTCTAGCCCGGTATAACCCATTTTAATTTTACACCATTGTGAACCATACACCTTTTTTACTCTCTGATCGAGGTTCTCGGCATTGAAAAATCTTCGTAAACTAAATCACACGTGTATATGTTGACATTTAAGAGAGATACAGTCAAGAAAATTAAGGGCAATGGTGATATATATGCGGATTAGACACAAAAAAAAAACACTCAACAAATGGCTACATTTTAACGAATGTGTTTTGTGATGGCATCAGATTCCTAATTGATGGAGAAAGGTCTGGTGGCAAGAAAAACTATTTCTAGGAGGTTGTCAAGTGTTTTCGCTCGACGATTCCATTCTTGGGTGGTTGGTTTGGCCCTAATTCCTGTAACTCGAATCCTAGCCCGATATATCCCATTCTAATTTTACACCATTGTGAACCTTACACCTTTTTTACTCTCTGATCGAGGTTCTCGACATTGAAAAATCTTCGTAAACTAAATCACACGTGTATATGTTGACATTTAAGAGATATACAGTCAAGAAAATCAAGGGCAATGGTGATATATATGCGGATTAGACACAAAAAAAAGACTCAACAAATGGCTAAAATTTAAGGAATGTGTTTAGTGACGGCATCAGATTCCTAATTGATGGAGAAAGGTCTGGTGGCAAGAAAAGCTGCTTCTAGGAGGTTGTCAAGTGTTTTAGCTGGACGATTCCATTCTTAGGTTGTTGGTTTGGCCCTTGTTCCTGTAACTCGAATCCTAGCCCGGTATATCCCATTTTAATTTTACACCATTGTGAACCTTACGCCTTTTTTACTCTCTGATCGAGGTTCTCGGCATTGAAAAATCTTCGTAAACTAAATCACACGTGTATATGTTGACAATTAGAAGATATACAGTCAAAAAAATCAAGGGCAATGGTGATATTTATGCGGATTAGACACAAAAAAAAAACACTCAACAAAGGACTACAATTTAAGGAATGTGTTTAGTGACGGCATTAGATTCCTAATTGATGGAGAAAGGTCTGGTGGCAAGAAAAGCTGCTTCTAGGAGGTTGTCAAGTGTTTTCACTCGACGATTCCATTCTTGGATGGTTGGTTTGGCCCTTGTTCCTGTAACTCGAATCCTAGCCCGGAATATCCCATTTTAATTTCACACCATTGTGAACCTTACGCCTTTTTTACTCTCTAATCGAGGTTCTCGGCATTGAAAAATCCTCGTAAACTAAATCACACGTGTATATGTTGACATTTAAGAGATATACAGTCATGAAAATTAAGGGCTATGGTGATATATATGCGGATTAGACACAAAAAAAAACACTCAACAAATGGCTACAATTTAAGGAATGTGTTTGGTGACTGCATCATATTCCTAATTGATGGAGAAAGGTCTGGTGGCAACAAAAGCTGCTTCTAGGAGGTTGTCAAGTGTTTTCGCTCGACGATTCCATACTTGGGTGGTTGGTTTGGCCCTTGTTCCTGTAACTCGAATCTTAGCACGGTATATCCCATTTTAATTTTACACCATTGTGAACCTTACTCCTTTTTTACTCTCTGATCGAGGTTCTCAGCATTGAAAAATCTTCGTAAACTAAATCACACGTGTATATGTTGACATTTAAGAGATATACAGTCAAGAAAATCAAGGGCAATGGTGATATATATGCGGATTAGACACAAAAAAGAAGACTCAACAAATGGCTAAAATTTAAAGAATGTGTTTAGTGACGACATCAGATTCCTAATTGATGGAGAAAGGTCTGGTGGCAAGAAAAGCTGCTTCTAGGAGGTTGTCAAGTGTTTTAGCTGGACGATTCCATTCTTAGGTTGTTGGTTTGGCCCTTGTTCCTGTAACTCGAATCCTAGCCCGGTATATCCCATTTTAATTTTACACCATTGTGAACCTTACGCCTTTTTTACTCTCTGATCGAGGTTCTCGGCATTGAAAAATCTTCGTAAACTAAATCACACGTGTATATGTTGACAATTAGAAGATATACAGTCAAAAAAATTAAGGGCAATGGTGATATTTATGCGGATTAGACACAAAAAAAAAAAAACACTCAACAAAGGACTACAATTTAAGGAATGTGTTTAGTGACGGCATTAGATTCCTAATTGATGGAGAAAGGTCTGGTGGCAAGAAAAGCTGCTTCTAGGAGGTTGTCAAGTGTTTTCACTCGACGATTCCATTCTTGGATGGTTGGTTTGTCCCTTGTTCCTGTAACTCGAATCCTAGCCCGGAATATCCCATTTTAATTTCACACCATTGTGAACCTTACGCCTTTTTTACTCTCTAATCGAGGTTCTCGGCATTGAAAAATCCTCGTAAACTAAATCACACGTGTATATGTTGACATTTAAGACATATACAGTCATGAAAATTAAGGGCTATGGTGATATATATGCGGATTAGACACAAAAAAAAAACACTCAACAAATGGCTACAATTTAAGGAATGTGTTTGGTGACTGCATCATATTTCTAATTGATGGAGAAAGGTCTGGTGGCAACAAAAGCTGCTTCTAGGAGGTTGTCAAGTGTTTTCGCTCGACGATTCCATACTTGGGTGGTTGGTTTGGCCCTTGTTCCTGTAACTCGAATCTTAGCACGGTATATCCCATTTTAATTTTACACCATTGTGAACCTTACTCCTTTTTTACTCTCTGATCGAGGTTCTCAGCATTGAAAAATCTTCGTAAACTAAATCACACGTGTATATGTTGACATTTAAGAGAGATACAGTCAAGAAAATTAAGGGCAATGGTGATATATATGCGGATTAGACACAAAAAAAAAACACTCAACAAATGGCTACATTTTAACGAATGTGTTTTGTGATGGCATCAGATTCCTAATTGATGGAGAAAGGTCTGGTGGCAAGAAAAGCTGCTTTAAGGAGGTTGTCAAGTGTTTTTGCTCGACGATTCCATTCTTGGGTGGTTGGTTTGGCCCTTGTTCCTGAAACTCGAATCCTAGCCCGGTGGATCCCATTTTAATTTTACACCATTGTGAACCTTACGCCTTTTTTACTCTCTGATCGAGGTTCTCGGCATTGAAAAATCTTCGTAAACTAAATCACATGTGTATATGTTGACATTTAAGAGATATACAGTCAAAAAAATCAAGGGCAATGGTGATATATATGCGGATTAGACACAAAAAAAAACACTCAACAAATGGCTTCAATTTAAGGAATGACGGCATCAGATTCCTAATTGATGGAGAAAGGTCTGGGGGCAAGAAAAGCTGCTTTTAGGAGGTTGTCAAGTGTTTTCGCTCGACGATTCTATTCTTGGGTGGTTGGTTTGGCCCTTGTTCCTGTAACTCAAATCCTAGCCTGGTATATCCGATTTTAATTTTACAACATTGTGAACCTTACGCCTTTTTTACTCTCTGATCGAGGTTCTCGGCATTGAAAAATCTTCGTAAACTAAATCACACGTGTATATGTTGACATTTAAGAGAGATACAGTCAAGAAAATTAAGGGCAATGGTGATATATATGCGGATTAGACACAAAAAAAAACACTCAACAAATGGCTACATTTTAACGAATGTGTTTTGTGATGGCATCAGATTCCTAATTGATGGAGAAAGGTCTGGTGGCAAGAAAAACTGTTTCTAGGAGGTTGTCAAGTGTTTACGCTCGACGATTCCATTCTCGGGTGGTTGGTTTGGCCCTAATTCCTGTAACTCGAATCTTAGCCCGATATATCCCATTCTAATTTTACACCATTGTGAACCTTATGCCTTTTTTACACTCTGATCGAGGTTCTCGGCATTGAAAAATCTTCGTAAACTAAATCACACGTGTATATGTTGACATTTAAGAGATATACAGTCAAGAAAATCAAGGCAATGGTGATATATATGCGGATTAGACACAAAAAAAAAGACTCAACAAATGGCTAAAATTTAAGGAATGTGTTTAGTGACGGCATCAGATTCCTAATTAATGGAGAAAGGTCTGGTGGCAATAAAAGCTGCTTCAAGGAGGTTGTCAAGTGTTTTTGCTCGACGATTCCATTCTTGGGTGGTTGGTTTGGCCCTTGTTCCTGTAACTCGAATCTTAGCCCGGTATATCCCATTTTAATTTTACACCATTGTGAACCTTACGCCTTTTTTACTCTCTGATCGAGGTTCTCGGCATTGAAAAATCTTCGTAAACTAAATCACACGTGTATATGTTGACATTTAGGAGATATACAGTAAAAAAATCAAGGGCAATGGTGATATATATATGCGGATTAGACACCAAAAAAAAAAACACTCAACAAATGGCTACATTTTAACGAATGTGTTTTGTGATGGCATCAGATTCCTAATTGATGGAGAAAGTCTGGTGGCAAGAAAAGCTGCTTCTAGGAGGTTGTCAAGTGTTTTCACTCGACGATTCCATTCTTGGATGGTTGGTTTGGCCCTTGTTCCTGTAACTCGAATCCTAGCCCGGAATATCCCATTTTAATTTCACACCATTGTGAACCTTACGCCTTTTTTACTCTCTAATCGAGGTTCTCGACATTGAAAAATCCTCGTAAACTAAATAACACGTGTATATGTTGACATTTAAGAGATATACAGTCATGAAAATTAAGGGCAATTGTGATATATATGCGGATTAGACACAAAAAAAAACACTCAACAAATGGCTACAATTTAAGGAATGTGTTTAGTGACTGCATCATATTCCTAATTGATGGAGAAAGGTCTGGTGGCAAGAAAAGCTGCTTCTAGGAGGTTGTCAAGTGTTTTCACTCGACGATTCCATTCTTGGATGGTTGGTTTGGCCCTTGTTCCTGTAACTCGAATCCTAGCCCGGAATATCCCATTTTAATTTCACACCATTGTGAACCTTACGCCTTTTTTACTCTCTAATCGAGGTTCTCGGCATTGAAAAATCCTCGTAAACTAAATAACACGTGTATATGTTGACATTTAAGAGATATACAGTCATGAAAATTAAGGGCAATTGTGATATATATGCGGATTAGACACAAAAAAAAAAACACTCAACAAATGGCTACAATTTAAGGAATGTGTTTAGTGACTGCATCATATTCCTAATTGATGGAGAAAGGTCTGGTGGCAAGAAAAGCTGCTTCTAGGAGGTTGTCAAGTGTTTTCGCTCGATGATTCCATACTTGGGTGGTTGGTTTGGCCCTTGTTCCTGTAACTCGAATCCTAGCACGGTATATCCCATTTTAATTTTACACCATTGTGAACCTTACGCCTTTTTTACTCTCTGATCGAGGTTCTCGGCATTGAAAAATCTTCGTAAACTAAATCACACGTGTATATGTTGACATTTAAGAGATATACAGTCAAGAAAATCAAGGGCAATGGTGATATATATGCGGATTAGACACAAAAAAAAAAGACTCAACAAATGTCTAAAATTTAAGGAATGTGTTTAGTGACGGCATCAGATTCCTAATTGATGGAGAAAGGTCTGGTGGCAAGAAAAGCTGCTTCAAGGAGGTTGTCAAGTGTTTTTGTTCGACGATTCCATTCTTGGGTGGTTGGTTTGGCCCTTGTTCCTGTAACTCGAATCCTAGCCCGGTATATCCCATTTTAATTTTACACCATTGTGAACCTTACGCCTTTTTTACTCTCTGATCGAGGTTCTCGGCATTGAAAAATCTTTGTAAACTAAATCACACCTGTATATGTTGACATTTAAGAGAGATACAGTCAAGAAAATTAAGGGCAATGGTGATATATATGCGGATTAGACACCAAAAAAAACACTCAACAAATGGCTACATTTTAACTAATGTGTTTTGTTATGGCATCAGATTCCTAATTGATGGAGAAAGGTCTGGTGGCAAGAAAAACTGTTTCTAGGAGGTTGTCAAGTGTTTTCGCTCGACGATTCCATTCTTGGGTGGTTGGTTTGGCCCTAATTCCTGTAACTCGAATCCTAGCCCGATATATCCCATTCTAATTTTACACCATTGTGAACCTTACGCCTTTTTTTACTCTCTGATCGAGGTTCTCGGCATTGAAAAATCTTCGTAAACTAAATCACACGTGTATATGTTGACATTTAAGAGATATACAGTCAAGAAAATCAAGGGCAATGGTGATATATATGCGGATTAGACACAAAAAAAAAGACTCAACAAATGGCTAAAATTTAAGAAATGTGTTTAGTGACGGCATCAGATTCCTAATTGATGGAGAAAGGTCTGGTGGCAAGAAAAGCTGCTTCAAGGAGGTTGTCAAGTGTTTTTGATCGACGATTCCATTCTTGGGTGGTTGGTTTGGCCCTTGTTCCTGTAACTCGAATCCTAGCCCGGTATATCCCATTTTAATTTTACACCATTGTGAACCTCACGCCTTTTTTACTCTCTGATCGAGGTTCTCGGCATTGAAAAATCTTTGTAAACTAAATCACACGTGTATATGTTGACATTTAGGAGATATACAGTCAAAAAAATCAAGGGCAATGGTGATATATATGCGGAATAGACACAAAAAAATACACTCAACAATTGGCTACAATTTAAGGAATGTGTTTAGTGACGGCATCATATTCTTAATTGATGGAGAAAGGTCTGGTGGCAAGAAAAGCTGCTTCTAGGAGGTTGTCAAGTGTTTTAGTTGGACGATTCCATTCTTGGGTTGTTGGTTTGGCCCTTGTTCCTGTAACTCGAATCCTAGCCCGGTATATCCCATTTTAATTTTACACCATTGTGAACCTTACGCCATTTTTACTCTCTGATCGAGGTTCTCGGCATTGAAAAATCTTCGTAAACTAAATCACACGTGTATATGTTGACAATTAGGAGATATACAGTAAAAAAAATCAAGGGCAATGGTGATATATATGCGGATTAGACACAAAAAAAAACACTCAACAAAGGACTACAATTTAAGGAATGTGTTTAGTGACGGCATTAGATTCCTAATTGATGGAGAAAGGTCTGGTGGCAAGAAAAGCTGCTTCTAGGAGGTTGTCAAGTGTTTTCACTCGATGATTCCATTCTTGGATGGTTGGTTTGGCCCTTGTTCCTGTAACTCGAATCCTAGCACGGAATATCCCATTTTAATTTCACACCATTGTGAACTTTACGCCTTTTTTACTCTCTAATCGAGGTTCTCGGCATTGAAAAATCCTCGTAAACTAAATCACACGTGTATATGTTGACATTTAAGAGATATACAGTCATGAAAATTAAGGGCAATGGAGATATATATGCGGATTAGACACAAAAAAAAAACACTCAACAAACGGCTACAATTTAAGGAATGTGTTTAGTGACTGCATCATATTCCTAATTGATGGAGAAAGGTCTGGTGGCAAGAAAAGCTGCTTCTAGGAGGTTGTCAAGTGTTTTCGCTCGACGATTCCATACTTGGGTGGTTGGTTTGGCCCTTGTTCCTGTAACTCGAATCCTACCACGGTATATACCATTTTAATTTTACACCATTGTGAACCTTACTCCTTTTTTACTCTCTGATCGAGGTGCTCAGCATTGAAAAATCTTCGTAAACTAAATCACACGTGTATATGTTGACATTTAAGAGATATACAGTCAAGAAAATCAAGGGCAATGGTGATATATATGAGGATTAGACACGAAAAAGAAGACTCAACAAATGGCTAAAATTTAAGGAATGTGTTTAGTGACGGCATCAGATTCCTAATTGATGGAGAAAGGTCTGGTGGCAAGAAAAGCTGCTTCTAGGAGGTTGTCAAGTGTTTTAGCTGGACGATTCCATTCTTAGGTTGTTGGTTTGGCCCTAGTTCCTGTAACTCGAATCCTAGCCCGGTATATCCCATTTTAATTTTACACCATTGTGAACCTTACGCCTTTTTTACTCTCTGATCGAGGTTCTCGGCATTGAAAAATCTTCGTAAACTAAATCACACGTGTATATGTTGACAATTAGAAGATATACACTCAAAAAAATCAAGGGCAATGGTGATATTTATGCGGATTAGACACAAAAAAAAAACACTCAACAAAGGACTACAATTTAAGGAATGTGTTTAGTGACGGCATTAGATTCCTAATTGATGGAGAAAGGTCTGGTGGCAAGAAAAGCTGCTTCTAGGAGGTTGTCAAGTGTTTTCACTCGACGATTCCATTCTTGGATGGTTGGTTTGGCCCTTGTTCCTGTAACTCGAATCCTAGCCCGGAATATCCCATTTTAATTTCACACCATTGTGAACCTTACGCCTTTTTTACTCTCTAATCGAGGTTCTCGGCATTGAAAAATCCTCGTAAACTAAATCACACGTGTATATGTTGACATTTAAGAGATATACAGTCATGAAAATTAAGGGCTATGGTGATATATATGCGGATTAGACACAAAAAAAACACTCAACAAATGGCTACAATTTAAGGAATGTGTTTGGTGACTGCATCATATTCCTAATTGATGGAGAAAGGTCTGGTGGCAACAAAAGCTGCTTCTAGGAGGTTGTCAAGTGTTTTCGCTCGACGATTCCATACTTGGGTGGTTGGTTTGGCCCTTGTTCCTGTAACTCGAATCTTAGCACGGTATATCCCTTTTTAATTTTACACCATTGTGAACCTTACTCCTTTTTTACTCTCTGATCGAGGTTCTCAGCATTGAAAAATCTTCGTAAACTAAATCACACGTGTATATGTTGACATTTAAGAGATATACAGTCAAGAAAATCAAGGGCAATGGTGATATATATGCGGATTAGACACAAAAAAGAAGACTCAACAAATGGCTAAAATTTAAAGAATGTGTTTAGTGACGACATCAGATTCCTAATTGATGGAGAAAGGTCTGGTGGCAAGACAAGCTGCTTTAAGGAGGTTGTCAAGTGTTTTTGCTCGACGATTCCATTCTTGGGTGGTTGGTTTGGCCCTTGTTCCTGAAACTCGAATCCTAGCCCGGTAGATCCCATTTTAATTTTACACCATTGTGAACCTTACGCCTTTTTTACTCTCTGATCGAGGTTCTCGGCATTGAAAAATCTTCGTAAACTAAATCACATGTGTATATGTTGACATTTAAGAGATATACAGTCAAAAAAATCAAGGGCAATGGTGATATATATGCGGATTAGACACAAAAAAAAAACACTCAACAAATGGCTTCAATTTAAGGAATGACGGCATCAGATTCCTAATTGATGGAGAAAGGTCTGGGGGCAAGAAAAGCTGCTTTTAGGAGGTTGTCAAGTGTTTTCGCTCGACGATTCTATTCTTGGGTGGTTGGTTTGGCCCTTGTTCTTGTAACTCAAATCCTAGCCTGGTATATCCGATTTTAATTTTACACCATTGTGAACCTTACGCCTTTTTTACTCTCTGATCGAGGTTCTCGGCATTGAAAAATCTTCGTAAACTAAATCACACGTGTATATGTTGACATTTAAGAGAGATACAGTCAAGAAAATTAAGGGCAATGGTGATATATATGCGGATTAGACACAAAAAAAAACACTCAACAAATGGCTACATTTTAACGAATGTGTTTTGTGATGGCATCAGATTCCTAATTGATGGAGAAAGGTCTGGTGGCAAGAAAAACTGTTTCTAGGAGGTTGTCAAGTGTTTACGCTCGACGATTCCATTCTTGGGTGGTTGGTTTGGCCCTAATTCCTGTAACTCGAATCTTAGCCCGATATATCCCATTCTAATTTTACACCATTGTGAACCTTACGCCTTTTTTACACTCTGATCGAGGTTCTCGGCATTGAAAAATCTTCGTAAACTAAATCACACGTGTATATGTTGACATTTAAGAGATATACAGTCAAGAAAATCAAGGGCAATGGTGATATATATGCGGATTAGACACAAAAAAAAAGACTCAACAAATGGCTAAAATTTAAGGAATGTGTTTAGTGACGGCATCAGATTCCTAATTAATGGAGAAAGGTGTGGTGGCAAGAAAAGCTGCTTCAAGGAGGTTGTCAAGTGTTTTTGCTCGACGATTCCATTCTTGGGTGGTTGGTTTGGCCCTTGTTCCTGTAACTCGAATCTTAGCCCGGTATATCCCATTTTAATTTTACACCATTGTGAACCTTACGCCTTTTTTACTCTCTGATCGAGGTTCTCGGCATTGAAAAATCTTCGTAAACTAAATCACACGTGTATATGTTGACATTTAGGAGATATACAGTAAAAAAATCAAGGGCAATGGTGATATATATGCGGATTAGACACCAAAAAAAAAACACTCAACAAATGGCTACATTTTAACGAATGTGTTTTGTGATGGCATCAGATTCCTAATTGATGGAGAAAGTCTGGTGGCAAGAAAAGCTGCTTCTAGGAGGTTGTCAAGTGTTTTCACTCGACGATTCCATTCTTGGATGGTTGGTTTGGCCCTTGTTCCTGTAACTCGAATCCTAGCCCGGAATATCCCATTTTAATTTCACACCATTGTGAACCTTACGCCTTTTTTACTCTCTAATCGAGGTTCTCGACATTGAAAAATCCTCGTAAACTAAATAACACGTGTATATGTTGACATTTAAGAGATATACAGTCATGAAAATTAAGGGCAATTGTGATATATATGCGGATTAGACACAAAAAAAAAACACTCAACAAATGGCTACAATTTAAGGAATGTGTTTAGTGACTGCATCATATTCCTAATTGATGGAGAAAGGTCTGGTGGCAAGAAAAGCTGCTTCTAGGAGGTTGTCAAGTGTTTTCACTCGACGATTCCATTCTTGGATGGTTGGTTTGGCCCTTGTTCCTGTAACTCGAATCCTAGCCCGGAATATCCCATTTTAATTTCACACCATTGTGAACCTTACGCCTTTTTTACTCTCTAATCGAGGTTCTCGGCATTGAAAAATCCTCGTAAACTAAATAACACGTGTATATGTTGACATTTAAGAGATATACAGTCATGAAAATTAAGGGCAATTGTGATATATATGCGGATTAGACACAAAAAAAAAAACACTCAACAAATGGCTACAATTTAAGGAATGTGTTTAGTGACTGCATCATATTCCTAATTGATGGAGAAAGGTCTGGTGGCAAGAAAAGCTGCTTCTAGGAGGTTGTCAAGTGTTTTCGCTCGATGATTCCATACTTGGGTGGTTGGTTTGGCCCTTGTTCCTGTAACTCGAATCCTAGCACGGTATATCCCATTTTAATTTTACACCATTGTGAACCTTACGCCTTTTTTACTCTCTGATCGAGGTTCTCGGCATTGAAAAATCTTCGTAAACTAAATCACACGTGTATATGTTGACATTTAAGAGATATACAGTCAAGAAAATCAAGGGCAATGGTGATATATATGCGGATTAGACACAAAAAAAAAAGACTCAACAAATGGCTAAAATTTAAGGAATGTGTTTAGTGACGGCATCAGATTCCTAATTGATGGAGAAAGGTCTGGTGGCAAGAAAAGCTGCTTCAAGGAGGTTGTCAAGTGTTTTTGTTCGACGATTCCATTCTTGGGTGGTTGGTTTGGCCCTTGTTCCTGTAACTCGAATCCTAGCCCGGTATATCCCATTTTAATTTTACACCATTGTGAACCTTACGCCTTTTTTACTCTCTGATCGAGGTTCTCGGCATTGAAAAATCTTTGTAAACTAAATCACACGTGTATATGTTGACATTTAAGAGAGATACAGTCAAGAAAATTAAGGGCAATGGTGATATATATGCGGATTAGACACCAAAAAAAACACTCAACAAATGGATACATTTTAACTAATGTGTTTTGTTATGGCATCAGATTCCTAATTGATGGAGAAAGGTCTGGTGGCAAGAAAAACTGTTTCTAGGAGGTTGTCAAGTGTTTTCGCTCGACGATTCCATTCTTGGGTGGTTGGTTTGGCCCTAATTCCTGTAACTCGAATCCTAGCCCGATATATCCCATTCTAATTTTACACCATTGTGAACCTTACGCCTTTTTTTACTCTCTGATCGAGGTTCTCGGCATTGAAAAATCTTCGTAAACTAAATCACACGTGTATATGTTGACATTTAAGAGATATACAGTCAAGAAAATCAAGGGCAATGGTGATATATATACGGATTAGACACAAAAAAAAAGACTCAACAAATGGCTAAAATTTAAGAAATGTGTTTAGTGACGGCATCAGATTCCTAATTGATGGAGAAAGGTCTGGTGGCAAGAAAAGCTGCTTCAAGGAGGTTGTCAAGTGTTTTTGATCGACGATTCCATTCTTGGGTGGTTGGTTTGGCCCTTGTTCCTGTAACTCGAATCCTAGCCCGGTATATCCCATTTTAATTTTACACCATTGTGAACCTCACGCCTTTTTTACTCTCTGATCGAGGTTCTCGGCATTGAAAAATCTTTGTAAACTAAATCACACGTGTATATGTTGACATTTAGGAGATATACAGTCAAAAAAATCAAGGGCAATGGTGATATATATGCGGAATAGACACAAAAAAATACACTCAACAAATGGCTACAATTTAAGGAATGTGTTTAGTGACGGCATCATATTCTTAATTGATGGAGAAAGGTCTGGTGGCAAGAAAAGCTGCTTCTAGGAGGTTGTCAAGTGTTTTAGTTGAACGATTCCATTCTTGGGTTGTTGGTTTGGCCCTTGTTCCTGTAACTCGAATCCTAGCCCGGTATATCCCATTTTAATTTTACACCATTGTGAACCTTACGCCATTTTTACTCTCTGATCGAGGTTCTCGGCATTGAAAAATTTTCGTAAACTAAATCACACGTGTATATGTTGACAATTAGGAGATATACAGTAAAAAAAATCAAGGGCAATGGTGATATATATGCGGATTAGACACAAAAAAAAAAACACTCAACAAAGGACTACAATTTAAGGAATGTGTTTAGTGACGGCATTAGATTCCTAATTGATGGAGAAAGGTCTGGTGGCAAGAAAAGCTGCTTCTAGGAGGTTGTCAAGTGTTTTCACTCGATGATTCCATTCTTGGATGGTTGGTTTGGCCCTTGTTCCTGTAACTCGAATCCTAGCACGGAATATCCCATTTTAATTTCACACCATTGTGAACTTTACGCCTTTTTTACTCTCTAATCGAGGTTCTCGGCATTGAAAAATCCTCGTAAACTAAATCACACGTGTATATGTTGACATTTAAGAGATATACAGTCATGAAAATTCAGGGCAATGGAGATATATATGCGGATTAGACACAAAAAAAAAACACTCAACAAATGGCTACAATTTAAGGAATGTGTTTAGTGACTGCATCATATTCCTAATTAATGGAGAAAGGTCTGGTGGCAAGAAAAGCTGCTTCTAGGAGGTTGTCAAGTGTTTTCGCTCGACGATTCCATACTTGGGTGGTTGGTTTGGCCCTTGTTCCTGTAACTCGAATCCTACCACAGTATATACCATTTTAATTTTACACCATTGTGAACCTTACTCCTTTTTTACTCTCTGATCGAGGTGCTCAGCATTGAAAAATCTTCGTAAACTAAATCACACGTGTATATGTTGACATTTAAGAGATATACAGTCAAGAAAATCAAGGGCAATGGTGATATATATGAGGATTAGACACCAAAAAAAACACTCAACAAATGGATACATTTTAACTAATGTGTTTTGTTATGGCATCAGATTCCTAATTGATGGAGAAAGGTCTGGTGGCAAGAAAAACTGTTTCTAGGAGGTTGTCAAGTGTTTTCGCTCGACGATTCCATTCTTGGGTGGTTGGTTTGGCCCTAATTCCTGTAACTCGAATCCTAGCCCGATATATCCCATTCTAATTTTACACCATTGTGAACCTTACGCCTTTTTTTACTCTCTGATCGAGGTTCTCGGCATTGAAAAATCTTCGTAAACTAAATCACACGTGTATATGTTGACATTTAAGAGATATACAGTCAAGAAAATCAAGGGCAATGGTGATATATATGCGGATTAGACACAAAAAAAAAGACTCAACAAATGGCTAAAATTTAAGAAATGTGTTTAGTGACGGCATCAGATTCCTAATTGATGGAGAAAGGTCTGGTGGCAAGAAAAGCTGCTTCAAGGAGGTTGTCAAGTGTTTTTGATCGACGATTCCATTCTTGGGTGGTTGGTTTGGCCCTTGTTCCTGTAACTCGAATCCTAGCCCGGTATATCCCATTTTAATTTTACACCATTGTGAACCTCACGCCTTTTTTACTCTCTGATCGAGGTTCTCGGCATTGAAAAATCTTTGTAAACTAAATCACACGTGTATATGTTGACATTTAGGAGATATACAGTCAAAAAAATCAAGGGCAATGGTGATATATATGCGGAATAGACACAAAAAAATACACTCAACAAATGGCTACAATTTAAGGAATGTGTTTAGTGACGGCATCATATTCTTAATTGATGGAGAAAGGTCTGGTGGCAAGAAAAGCTGCTTCTAGGAGGTTGTCAAGTGTTTTAGTTGAACGATTCCATTCTTGGGTTGTTGGTTTGGCCCTTGTTCCTGTAACTCGAATCCTAGCCCGGTATATCCCATTTTAATTTTACACCATTGTGAACCTTACGCCATTTTTACTCTCTGATCGAGGTTCTCGGCATTGAAAAATTTTCGTAAACTAAATCACACGTGTATATGTTGACAATTAGGAGATATACAGTAAAAAAAATCAAGGGCAATGGTGATATATATGCGGATTAGACACAAAAAAAAAACACTCAACAAAGGACTACAATTTAAGGAATGTGTTTAGTGACGGCATTAGATTCCTAATTGATGGAGAAAGGTCTGGTGGCAAGAAAAGCTGCTTCTAGGAGGTTGTCAAGTGTTTTCACTCGATGATTCCATTCTTGGATGGTTGGTTTGGCCCTTGTTCCTGTAACTCGAATCCTAGCACGGAATATCCCATTTTAATTTCACACCATTGTGAAATTACGCCTTTTTTACTCTCTAATCGAGGTTCTCGGCATTGAAAAATCCTCGTAAACTAAATCACACGTGTATATGTTGACATTTAAGAGATATACAGTCATGAAAATTCAGGGCAATGGAGATATATATGCGGATTAGACACAAAAAAAAAAAAAAACACTCAACAAATGGCTACAATTTAAGGAATGTGTTTAGTGACTGCATCATATTCCTAATTAATGGAGAAAGGTCTGGTGGCAAGAAAAGCTGCTTCTAGGAGGTTGTCAAGTGTTTTCGCTCGACGATTCCATACTTGGGTGGTTGGTTTGGCCCTTGTTCCTGTAACTCGAATCCTACCACAGTATATACCATCTTAATTTTACACCATTGTGAACCTTACTCCTTTTTTACTCTCTGATCGAGGTGCTCAGCATTGAAAAATCTTCGTAAACTAAATCACACGTGTATATGTTGACATTTAAGAGATATACAGACAAGAAAATCAAGGGCAATGGTGATATATATGAGGATTAGACACGAAAAAGAAGACTCAACAAATGGCTAAAATTTAAGGAATGTGTTTAGTGACGGCATCAGATTCCTAATTGATGGAGAAAGGTCTGGTGGCAAGAAAAGCTGCTTCAAGGAGGTTGTCAAGTGTTTTTGCTCGACGATTCCATTCTTGGGTGGTTGGTTTGGCCCTTGTTCCTGTAACTCGAATCCTAGCCCGGTAGATCCCATTTTAATTTTACACCATTGTGAACCTTACGCCTTTTTTACTCTCTGATCGAGGTTCTCGGCATTGAAAAATCTTCGTAAACTAAATCACACGTGTATATGTTGACATTTAAGAGATATACAGTCAAAAAAATCAAGGGCAATGGTGATATATATGCGGATTAGACACAAAAAAAAACACCCAACAAATGGCTACAATTTAAGGAATGACGGCATCAGATTCCTAATTGATGGAGAAAGGTCTGGTGGCAAGAAAAGCTGCTTTAGGAAGTTGTCAAGTGTTTTCGCTCGACGATTCTATTCTTGGGTGGTTGGTTTGGCCGTTGTTCCTGTAACTCGAATCCTAGCCTGGTATATCCGATTTTAATTTTACACCATTGTGAACCTTACGCCTTTTTTACTCTCTGATCGTGATTCTCGGCATTGAAAAATCTTCGTAAACTAAATCACACGTGTATATGTTGACATTTAAGAGAGATACAGTCAAGAAAATTAAGGGCAATGGAGATATATATGCGGATTAGACACCAAAAAAAAAACTCAACAAATGGCTACATTTTAACGAATGTGTTTTGTGATGGCATCAGATTCCTAATTGATGGAGAAAGGTCTGGTGGAAAGAAAAACTGTTTCTAGGAGGTTGTCAAGTGTTTTCGCTCGACGATTCCATTCTTGGGTGGTTGGTTTGGCCCTAATTCCTGTAACTCGAATCCTAGCCCGGAATATCCCATTTTAATTTCACACCATTGTGAACCTTACGCCGTTTTTACTCTCTGATCGAGGTTCTCGGCATTGAAAAATCTTCGTAAACTAAATCAAACGTGTATATGTTGACATTTAGGAGATATACAGTCAAAAAAATCAAGGGCAATGGTGATATATATGCGGATTAGACACCAAAAAAAACACTCAACAAATGGCTACATTTTAACGAATGTGTTTTGTGATGGCATCAGATTCCTAATTGATTGAGAAAGGTCTGGTGGAAAGAAAAGCTGCTTCAAGGAGGTTGTCAAGTGTTTTTGCTCAACGATTCCATTCTTGGGTGGTTGGTTTGGCCCTTGTTCCTGTAACTCGAATCCTTGCCCGATATATCCCATTTTAATTTTACACCATTGTGAACCTTACGCCTTTTTTACTCTCTGATCGAGGTTCTCGGCATTGAAAAATCTTCGTAAACTAAATCACACGTGTATATGTTGACATTTAGGAGATATACAGTCAAAAAAATCAAGGGCAATGGTGATATATATGCGGATTAGACACAAAAAAAAACACTCAACAAATGGCTACAATTTAAGGAATGTGTTTAGTGACGGCATCAGATTCCTAATTGATGGAAAAAGGTCTGGTGGCAAGAAAAGCTGCTTTTAGAAGGTTGTCAAGTGTTTTCGCTCGAAGATTCTATTCTTGGGTGGTTGGTTTGGCCCTTGTTCCTGTAACTTGAATCCTAACCCGGTATATCCCATTTTAATTTTACACCATTGTAAAGCTTACCCCTTTTTTACTCACTGATCGAGGTTCTCGGCATTGAAAAATCTTCGTAAACTAAATCACACGTGTATATGTTGACATTTAAGAGATATACAGTCAAGAAAATCAAAGGCAATGGTGATATATATGCGGATTAGACACAAAAAAAAACACTCAAAAAATGACTAAAATTTAAGGAATGTGTATAGTGACGGCATCAGATTCCTAATTGATGGAGAAAGGTCTGGTGGCAAGAAAAGCTGCTTCAAGGAGGTTGTCAAGTGCTTTTGCTCGACGATTCCATTCTTGGGTGGTTGGTTTGGCCATTGTTCCTGTAACTCGAATCCTAGCCCGGTATATCCCATTTTAATTTTACACCATTGTGAACCTTACGCCTTTTTTACTCTCTGATCGAGGTTCTCGGCATTGAAAAATCTTCGTAAACTAAATCACACGTGTATATGTTGACATTTAAGAGATATACAGTGAAAAAAATCAAGGGCAATGGTGATATATATGCGGATTAGACACAAAAAAAAACACTCAACTAATGGCTACAATTTAAGGAATGACGGCATCAGATTCCTAATTGATGAAGAAAGGTCTGGTGGCAAGAAAAGTTGCTTTTAGGAGGTTGTCAAGTGTTTTCGCTCGACGATTCTATTCTTGGGTGGTTGGTTTGGACCTTCTTCCTGTAACTCGAATCCTAGCCTGGTATATCCGATTTTAATTTTACACCATTGTGAACCTTATGCCTTTTTTACTCTCTGATCGAGGTTCTCGGCATTGAAAAATCTCCGTAAACTAAATCACTCGTGTATATGTTGACATTTAAGAGAGATACAGTCAAGAAAATTAAGGGCAATGGTGATATATATGCGATTAGACACAAAAAAAAAAACACTCAACAAATGGCTACATTTTAACGAATGTGTTTTGTGATGGCATTAGATTCCTAATTGATGGAGAAAGGTCTGGTGGCAAGAAAAACTGTTTCAAGGAGGTTGCAAGTGTTTTCGCTCGACGATTCCATTCTTGGGTGGTTGGTTTGGCCCAAATTCCTGTAACTCGAATCCTAGCCCGATATATCCCATTCTAATTTTACACCATTGTGAACCTTACGCCTTTTTTACTCTCTGATCGAGGTTCTCGGCATTGAAAAATCTTCGTCAACTAAATCACACGTGTATATGTTGACATTTAAGAGATATACAGTCAAGAAAATCGAGGGCAATGGTGATATATATGCGGATTAGACACAAAAAAAAAGACTCAACAAATGGCTAAAATTTAAGGAATGTGTTTAGTGACGGCATCTGATTCCTAATTGATGGAGAAAGGTCTGGTTGCAAGAAAAGCTGCTTCAAGGAGGTTGTCAAGTGTTTTTGCTCGACGATTCCATTCTTGGGTGGTTGGTTTGTCCCTTGTTCCTGTAACTCGAATCCTAGCCCGATATATCCCGTTTTAATTTTACACCATTGTGAACCTTACGCCTTTTTTACTCTCTGATCGAGGTTCTCGGCATTGAAAAATCTTCGTAAACTAAATCACACGTGTATATGTTGACATTTAAGAGATATACAGTCAAAAAAATCAAGGGCAATGGTGATATATATGCGGATTTGACACAAAAAAAAAAAACACTCAACAAATGGCTACAATTTAAGGAATGACGGCATCAGATTCCTAATTGATAAAGAAAGGTCTGGTGGCAAGAAAAGCTGCTTTTAGGAGGTTGTCAAGTGTTTTCGCTCGACGATTCTATTCTTGGGTGGTTGGTTTGGCCCTTCTACCTGTAACTCGAATCCTAGCCTGGTATATCCGATTTTAATTTTACACCATTGTGAACCTTACGCCTTTTTTACTCTCTGATCGTGGTTCTCGCCATTGAAAAATCTTCGTAAACTAAATCACACGTGTATATGTTGACATTTAAGAGAGATACAGTCAAGAAAATTAAGGGCAATGGTGATATATATGCGGATTAGACACCAAAAAAAACACTCAACAAATGGCTACATTTTAACGAATGTGTTTTGTGATGGCATCAGATTCCTAATTGATGGAGAAAGGTCTGGTGGCAAGAAAAACTGTTTCTAGGAGGTTGTCAAGTGTTTTCGCTCGACGATTCCATTCTTGGGTGGTTGGTTTGGCCCTAATTCCTGTAACTCGAATCCTAGCCCGATATATCCCATTCTAATTTTACACCATTGTGAACCTTACGCCTTTTTTACTCTCTGATCGAGGTTCTCGGCATTGAAAAATCTTCGTAAACTAAATCACACGTGTATATTTTGACATTTAAGAGATATACAGTCAAGAAAATCAAGGGCAATGGTGATATATATGCGGATTAGACACAAAAAAAAAGACTCAACAAATGGCTAAAATTTAAGAAATGTGTTTAGTTACGGCATTAGATTCCTAATTGATGGAGAAAGGTCTGGTGGCAAGAAAAGCTGCTTCAAGGAGGTTGTCATGTGTTTTTGCTCGACGATTCCATTCTTGGGTGGTTGGTTTGGCCCTTGTTCCTGTAACTCGAATCCTAGCCCGGTATATCCCATTTTAATTTTACACCATTGTGAACCTTACGCCTTTTTTACTCTCTGATCGAGGTTCTCGGCATTGAAAAATCTTCGTAAACTAAATCACACGTGTATATGTTGACATTTAGGAGATACACAATCAAAAAAAAATCAAGGGCAATGGTGATATATATGCGGATTAGACACAAAAAAATACACTCAACAAATGGCTACAATTTAAGGAATGTGTTTTGTGACGGCATCATATTCTTAATTGATGGAGAAAGGTCTGGTGGCAAGAAAAGCTGCTTCTAGGAGGTTGTCAAGTGTTTTCCCTGGACAATTCCATTCTTGGGTTGTTGGTTTGGCCCTTGTTCCTGTAACTCGAATCCTAGCCCGGTATATCCCATTTTAATTTTACACCATTGTGAACCTTACGCCTTTTTTACTCTCTGGTCGAGGTTCTCGGCATTGAAAAATCTTCGTAAACTAAATCACACGTGTATATGTTGACATTTAGGGGATATACAGTCAAAAAAATCAAGGGCAATGGTGATATATATGCGGATTAGACACAAAAAAAACACTCAACAAAGGACTACAATTTAAGGAATCTGTTTAGTGACGACATTAGATTCCTAATTGATGGAGAAAAGTCTGGTGGCAAGAAAAGCTGCTTCTAGGAGGTTGTAAAGTGTTTTCACTCGACGATTCCATTCTTGGATGGTTGGTTTGGCCCTTGTTCCTGTAACTCGAATCCTAGCCCGGAATATCCCATTTTTATTTCACACCATTGTGAACCTTAAGCCTTTTTTACTCTCTAATCGAGGTTCTCGGCATTGAAAAATCCTCGTAAACTAAATCACACGTGTATATGTTGACATTTAAGAGATATACAGTCATGAAAATTAAGGGCAATGGTGATATATATGCGGATTAGACACAAAAAAAAACACTCAACAAATGGCTACAATTTAAGGAATGTGTTTAGTGACTGCATCATATTCCTAATTGATGGAGAAAGGTCTGGTGGCAAGAAAAGCTGCTTCTAGGAGGTTGTCAAGTGTTTTCGCTCGACGATTCCATACTTGGGTGGTTGGTTTGGCCCTTGTTCCTGTAACTCGAATCCTAGCACGGTATATCCCATTTTAATTTTACACCATTGTGAACCTTACTCCTTTTTTACTCTCTGATCGAGGTTCTCAGCATTGAAAAACCTTCGTAAACTAAATCACACGTGTATATGTTGACATTTAAGAGATATACAGTCAAGAAAATCATGGGCAATGGTGATATATATGCGGATTAGACACAAAAAAGAAGACTCAACAAATGGCTAAAATTTAAGGAATGTGTTTAGTGACGGCATCAGATTCCTAATTGATGGAGAAAGGTCTGGTGGCAAGAAAAGCTGCTTCAAGGAGGTTGTCAAGTGTTTTTGCTCGACGATTCCATTCTTAGGTGGTTGGTTTGGCCCTTGTTCTTGTAACTCGAATCCTAGCCCGGTATATCCCATTTTAATTTTACACCATTGTGAACCTTACGCCTTTTTTACTCTCTGATCAAGGTTCTCGGCATTGAAAAATCTTCGTAAACTAAATCACACGTGTATATGTTGACATTTAAGAGATATACAGTCAAAAAAATCAAGGACAATGGTGATATATATGCGGATTAGACACAAAAAAAATACTCAACAAATGGCTACAATTTAAGGAATGACGGCATCAGATTCCTAATTGATGGAGAAAGGTCTGGTGGCAAGAAAAGCTACTTTTAGGAGGTGGTCAAGTGTTTTCGCTCGACGATTCTATTCTTGAGTGGTTGGTTTTGCCCTTGTTCCTGTAACTCGAATCCTAGCCTGGTATATCCGATTTTAATTTTACACCATTGTGAACCTTACGCCTTTTTTACTCTTTGATCGAGGTTCTCGGCATTGAAAAATCTTCGTAAACTAAATCACACGTGTATATGTTGACATTTAAGAGAGATACAATCAAGAAAATTAAGGGCAATGGTGATATATATGCGGATTAGACACCAAAAGAAAACACTCAACAAATGGCTACATTTTAACGAATGTGTTTTGTGATGGCATCAGATTCCTAATTGATGGAGAAAGGTCTGGTGGCAAGAAAAACTGTTTCTAGGAGGTTGTCAAGTGTTTTCGCTCGACGATTCCATTCTTGGGTGGTTGGTTTGGCCCTTGTTCCTGTAACTCGAATCCTAGCCCGGTATATCCCATTTTAATTTTACACCATTGTGAACCTTACGCCTTTTTTACTCTCTGATCGAGGTTCTCGGCATTGAAAAATCTTCGTAAACTAAATCACACGTGTATATGTTGACATTTAGGAGATATACAGTCAAAAAAATCAAGGGCAATGGTGATATATATGCGGATTAGACACAAAAAAATACACTCAACAAATGGCTACAATTTAAGGAATGTGTTTAGTGACGGCATCATATTCTTAATTGATGGAGGAAGGTCTGGTGGCAAGGAAAGCTGATTCTAGGAGGTTGTCAAGTGTTTTCGCTGGACGATTCCATTCTTGGGTTGTTGGTTTGGCCCTTGTTCCTGTAACTCGAATCCTAGGCCGGTATATCCCATTTTAATTTTAGACCATTGTGAACCTTACGCCTTTTTTACACTCTGATCGAGGTTCTCGGCATTGAAAAATCTTCGTAAACTAAATCACACGTGTATATGTTGACATTTAGGAGATATACAGTCAAAAAAATCAAGGGCAATGGTGATATATATGCGGATTAGACACAAAAAACAAAAAACACTCAACAAATGGCTACAATTTAAAGAATGTGTTTAGTGACGGCATCAGATTCCTAATTGATGAAGAAATGTTTGGTGGCAAGAAAAGCTGCTTTTAGAAGGTTGTCAAGTGTTTTCGCTCGAAGATTCTATTCTTGGGTGGTTGGTTTGGCCCTTGTTCTTGTAACTTGAATCCTAGCCCGATATATCCCATTTTAATTTTACACCATTGTAAACCTTACCCCTTTTTTACTCACTGATCGAGGTTCTCGGCATTGAAAAATCTTCGTAAACTAAATCACACGTGTATATGTTGACATTTAAGAGATATACAGTCAAGAAAATCAAGGGCAATGGTGATATATATGCGGATTAGACACAAAAAAAAAGACTCAACAAATTGCTAAAATTTAAGGAATGTGTTTAGTGACGGCATCAGATTCCTAATTGATGGAGAAAGGTCTGGTGGCAAGAAAAGCTGCTTCAAGGAGGTTGTCAAGTGTTTTTGCTCGACGATTCCATACTTGGGTGGATGTTTTGGCCCTTGTTCATGTAACTCGAATCCTAGCCCAGAAAATCCCATTTTAATTTTACACCATTGTGAACCTTACGCCTTTTTTACTCTCTGATCGAGGTTCTCGGCATTGAAAAATCTTCGTAAACTAAATCACACGTGTATATGTTGACATTTAAGAGATATACAGTCAAAAAAATCAAGGGCAATGGTGATATATATGCGGATTAGACACAAAAAGAAAACACTCAACAAATGGCTACAATTTAAGGAATGTGTTTAGTGACGGCATCATATTCCTAATTGATGGAGAAAGGTCTAGTGGCAAGAAAAACTGCTTCTAGGAGGTTGTCAAGTATTTTCACTCGACGATTCCATTCTTGGGTGGTTGGTTTGGCCCTTGTTCCAGTAACTCGAATCCTAGCCCGGTATATCCCATTTTAATTTTACACCATTGTGAACCTTACGCCTTTTTTACTCTCTGATCGAGGTTCTCGGCATTGAAAAATCTTCGTAAACTAAATCACACGTGTATATGTTGACATTTAAGAGATATACAGTCAAGAAAATCAAGGGCAATGGGGATATATGTGCGGATTAGACAAAAAAAAAACACTCAAAAATGGCTACAATTTAAGGAATCTGTTTAGTGACGGAATCCGATTCCTAATTGATAGAGAAAGGTCTGGTGGGAAGAAAAGCTGCTTTCAGGAGGTTTTTAAGTGTTTTCGCTCGACAATTCCATTCTTGGGTGGTTGGTTTGGCCCTTGTGCCTGTAACTCGAATCCTAGCCCGGTATATCCCATTTTAATTTTACACCATTGTAAACCTTACCCCTTTTTTACTCACTGATCGAGGTTCTCGGCATTGAAAAAACTTCGTAAACTAAATCACTCGTGTATATGTTGACATTTAAGAGATATACACTCAAGAAAATCAAGGGCAATGGTGATATATATGCGGATTAGACACAAAAAAAAAAACACTCAACAAATGGCTACAATTTAAGAAATGTGTTTAGTGACGACATCAGATTCCTAATTGATGGAGAAAGGTCTGGTGGCAAGAAAAGCTGCTTCTAGGAGGTTGTCAAGTGTTTTTGCTCGACGATTCCATTCTTGGGTGGTTGGTTTGGCCCTTATTCCTGTAACTCAAATTCTAGCCCGGTATATCCCATTTTAATTTTACACCATTGTGAACCTCAGCATTGAAAAATCTTCGTAAACTAAATCACACGTTTATATGTTGACATTTAAGAGATATGCAGTCAAGAAAATCAAAGGCAATGGTGATATATATGCGGATTAGACACCAAAAATAAAAAAAAAACACTTAACAAATGGCTATAATTTAAGGAATGTGTTTAGTGACGGCATCAGATTCCTAATTGATGGAGAAAGGTCTGGTGGCAAGAAAAGCTGCTTCTAGGAGGTTGTCAAGTATTTTCGATTGACGATTCCATTCTTGGGTGGTTGGTTTGGCCCTTGTTCCTATAACTCGAATCATAAACCGGTATACCCCATTTTAATTTTACTCCATTGTGAACCTTACGCCTTTGTTACTCTCTGATCGAGGTTCTCGGCATTGAAAAATCTTCGTAAACTAAATCACACGTGTATATGTTGACATTTAAAAGATATACAGTCAAGAAAATCAGGGGCAATGGTGATATATATGCGTATTAGACACCAAAAAAATCACTTAACAAATGGCTATAATTTAAGGAATGTGTTTAGGGTCGGCATCAGATTCCTAATTGATGGAGAAAGGTCTAGTGGCAAGAAAAGCTGCTTCTAGGAGGTTGTCAAGTGTTTTCGCTCGACGATTCCTTTCTTGGGTGGTTGGTTTGGCCCTTGTTCCTGTAACTCGAATCCTATCCCGGTATATCCCATTTTAATTCTACACCATTGTGAACCTTACGCCTTTTTTACCCTCTGATCGAGGTTCTCGGCATTGAAAAATCTTCGTAAACTAAATCACACGTGTATATGTTAACATTTAAGAGATATACAGTCAACAAAATCAAGGGCAATAGTGATATATATGCGGATTAGACACCAAAAAAAAAACACTCAACAAAGGACTACAATTTAAGGAATGTGTTTAGTGACGGCATCAGATTCCTAATTGATGGAGAACGGTCTGGTGGCAAGAAAAGCTGCTTCTAGGAGGTTGTTAAGTGTTTTCGCTCGACGATTCATTTCTTGGATGGTTAGTTTGGCCCTTGTTCCTATAGCTCGAATCCTAGCCCGGTATATCTCATTTTAATTTTACACCATTGTAAACCTTACGCCTTTTTTTACTCTCTGATCGAGGTTCTCGACATTGAAAAATCTTTGTAAAACTAAATCACACGTGTATATGTTGACATTTAAGAGATATACAACCAAGAAAATCAAGGGCAATGGTGATATATATGCGGATTAGACACAAAAAAAAACACTCAACAAATGGCTACAATTTAAGGAATCTGTTTAGTGATGGAATCAAATTCCTAATTGATGCAGAAAGGTCTGGTGGCAAGAAAAGCTGCTTCCAGGAGGTTGTCAAGTGTTTTCGCTCGACAATTCCATTCTTGGGTGGTTGGTTTGGCCCTTGTTCCTGTAACTCGAATCCTAGCCCGGTATATCACATTTTAATTTTACACCATTGTAAACCTTACCCCTTTTTTACTCTCTGATCGAGGTTCTCGGCATTGAAAAATCTTCGTAAACTAAATCACACGTGTATATGTTGACATTTAAGAGATATACAGTCAAGAAAATCAAGGGCAATGGTGATATATATGCGGATTAGACACAAAAAAAAAACTCATTAAATGGCTACAATTTAAGGAATGTGTTTAGTGACGGCATCATATTCCTAATTGATGGAGAAAGGTCGGGTGGCAAGAAAAGCTGCTTCTAGGAGGTTGCTAAGTGTTTTTGCTCGACGATTCCACTCTTGGGTGGTTGGTTTACCCTTTGTTCCTGTAACTCAAATTCTAGCCCGGTATATCTCATTTTAATTTAACACCATTGTGAACCTTACGCCTTTTTATCTCTCTGATCGAGGTTCACGGCATTGAAAAATTTTCGTAAACTAAATCACTCGTGTATATGTTGACATTTAAGAGATATACAGTCAAGAAAATCAAAGGCAATGGTGATACATATGAGGATTAGACACCAAAAATAAAAAACACACAACAAAAGGCATCAGATTCCTAATTGATGGAGAAATGTCTGGTGGCAAGAAAAGCTGCTTCTAGGAGGTTGTCAAGTATTTTCGATTGACGATTCCATTCTTGGCTGGTTGGTTTGACCCTTGTTCCTATAACTCGAATCCTAGACCGGTATATCCCATTTTAATTTTACACCATTGTGAACCTTACGCCTTTTTTACTCTCTGATGGAGGTTCTCGGCATTGAAAAATCTTCATAAACTAAATCACACGTGTATATGTTGACATTTAAAAGATATACAGTCAAGAAAATCAAGGGCAATGGTGATATATATGCGTATTAGACACCAAAAAAAACACTCAACAAATGGCTACAATTTAAGGAATGTGTTTAGTGTCGGCATCATATTCCTAAGTGTTTTCGCTCGACGATTCCTTTCTTGGGTGGTTGGTTTGGCCCTTGTTCCTGTAACTCGAATCCTATCCCGGTATATCCCATTTTAATTTTACACCATTGTGAACCTTACGCCTTTTGTACTCTCTGGTCGAGGTTCTCGGCATTGAAAAATCTTCGTAAACTAAATCACACGTGTATATGTTGACATTTAAGAGATATACAGTCAAGAAAATCAAGGGCAATGGTGATATATATGCGGATTAGACACAAAAAAAACACTCAACAAATGGCTACAATTTAAGGAATGTGTTTAGTGACGGAATTAGATTCCTAGTTGACGGAGAAAGGTCTGGTGGCAAGAAAAGATGCTTCTATGAGGTTGTCAAGTGTTTTCGCTCAACGATTCCATTCTTGGGTGGTTGGTTTGGCCCTTATTCCTGTAACTCGACTCCTATCCCGGTATATCCCGTTTTAATTTTACACCATTGTGAACCTTACGCCTCTTTTACACTCTGATCGAGGTTCTCGGCATTGAAAATCTTCGTAAACTAAATCACACGTGTATATGTTGACATTTAAGAGATATACAGTCAAGAAAATCAAGGGCAATGGTGATATATATGCGGATTAGACACCAAAAAAAAACACTCAACAAAGTACTACAATTTAAGGAATGTGTTTTGTGACGGCATCAGATTCCTAATTGATGGAGAACGGTCTGGTGGCAAGAAAAGCTGCTTCTAGGAGGTTGTCAAGTGTTTTCGCTC
>JARYGA010019173.1:0-41454 GCA_030545235.1 Helianthus tuberosus
TTTCAACAGACTTGTGAACATTCATTTTGGAAGCATAGAATTCTTTAACTCCTTTGACCTTTCCATCGACCATTTTTCCAAAAATGTGTTTCACATTTCTGTTGAAAGCCTTATCAACATCAAATTTTTTCTTGTCAGAATAAAATTGATTTGAAATTTCAACTTTCCCAACTTTCTTTTTAAAATTTTCAGCCCGCAGAGGTGGAAAATTCACATCATCCACATTCGGAACTGATTTCTCAACCTTTTCTTTAACAACTTTTGGCTCCTCTGATTTTGTGGAATCAGATTCATCACCAGAACTGTTTCCTGAATCCTTAACAACCCATTTTTGATTTTTCAGATTTTCTTTTCTTTTTACCACATTCTTTGAACATTCACCAATCTCAAAGGTTGAATTTTCAAAGCCTGTAAATTTTCTGATTGTAAGTTCAGTTTTCTCAACAACTTTTTCTTTCAATTTACTAGAGACTTCCTGTTTTGGTTTGAATGTTTTCGGACAATTTCTAGCAATATGACCAGCAGTTTTGCACTGAAAACAGGTTCTTGTCTCAGTCTTCTTCTGAATAACACTTTTCTTCATCTCATCTTGCTTCTTTGCAAGGAATTCTTGATTTGTCTGCTTTCTGAATGCTTGCTCTTTCTCATCATCTAAATATTTTCCTGAAACAAACACAGTTTTTGGTTTATAAAATTTTTCATTTTTATAATTTTTCTGTTGATTAAATCCTAATCCTTTCTTTTTAAAATTACAGTTATGGTTTGGTTTTTTATGAATACCAGAACCAGAACTGTAACCTTTTTTCTTGTTTAATCTTTGTTGCACTCTTGAGGTGTAAGGTCTAGGATTTTTAGAAAGATTAATATCTTTTATTTCAGAAATGTTGATTTCTGTTAGTTTGAAAACCTTTTTAATCATTTCAGTTTTAACACCTCTTATTGGAAAAATCTCATCAGAATATAATTTGTCAGAATCTTTCAAAGTATATGCTACTTTGACCGGTTCGTCATTCAAATTAGATTTTGATAGCAAAAATTCCTTATCATAAACCCGTTTGTCCTTTTTGATTGTTGACTTTGACTTGTCGGACCCAGACTTTGACTCGGATTTGGATTCCGGTTTTGACTCCTCTATGTCATCTTTGTCTAACACCTGATCGACCACACTTTTTATCAACTTGGAATCATGATCAGTATCAGACGATGTGAACGTAACATCAATATTTTCTGGCAAATTATCCGACGACCCCGACTCCCACTGTAAGTTAATTGCCTTTTTGACTCTTTCAGAATTTGGATTTCGAGACAAATATCCATTTTCGACCGGGGGCGGACATCTATTGTAGACAACACTTGGTTTCTTACCAGAAATTTCTACTTCATCCTCATCTTTTGTCTCAGAATTCTTTTCTTCCGAAGTCTTCTCTTCTTCAAATGTCTTCATTCTTTCAACGATTGGGTAAATCCTGTCAACAACAAAAGTAGAACATGAGTAACTTTTCAATAATTTTTTGACACATTCAGTTTCAATTTTTTGTTTTACCAATTTCAATTCTAACTCAGCACACTTCTTTGTGTAGAAATTGACATCATCAAGTTGTCTCATGTAAGCTCCTTTGAGTGTGTTCAATGCTACAGCTTGTTCAGTGTTCGACTCAGTGTACTTGTTGATCTCCCTGTTAAAAGTATCATATGATTCTTTCAACCTTTTAATGTTGTGTAGCAGTTCATTGTTTTGTTTGATCAAAGAGTCACAATTTAAGCATTTTTCAGGAACTTTGACTGCTTCAGTATCAACTTTGATTTCAAATTCCGGAACTTCTTTGACTGTTCTATACAATTGAAACATCTCAGCTCTTCTCTTTTTCTCAGCTTCAGCTTCAGCTTTTAATCTTTCTTCTTCTTCTTCTTCCTCTTCTTCAATCTTTCTCCATTTTTCTTCTTCAGCTTCTCTGACTTTTCTGCATTTTTCTGCCCATTTTAGATTGTAAGCATTAGCAATAAAAGCTTTAACATTCGACGTGTCTTTGGACATCTCTTTGGCCATTAATTCTTGATCTGGACAAAAATTGTCCCAATTGAAACCTTCAGCTAACTTTTCATCATCTTGATCTGCCAGACACACTTTGCTATTTGTTGGTATGTAATTATCCCAACTGAATCCACCATCCTTTCCCAAACAAGCTCTCTTTGAATCTTTAATCTCCATTCTACCATGTGCAGTTTGTGCTTGATGCGATGCTTGTTGTTGTTGATATGGATGTGGTGTGACTTGATGATAAATTGCCTTTTTGTGATAATCATTGTTTCCGAAGGGATTTTGAGCTACACTCACTTCTCGATTTGTGCACTCTCTCTTGAAATGTCCCTTTTCCCTGCAATGAAAACAAGTAACTTTAGACTTATCGAAACCTAAAGGTGAAACATGTGCCTCGCGAAAATCATCTCTGCCTGTGATTTGTTTAAACTTTTTAGCCCGTCTCAACACACTAGCCATGCACCATTTAATATCCATCAATTCCATTTCCTCTGCATCAATTTGATCGTAATCCACTTTCGTGAGCATTTGATTTCCGATCCTCCCTGCAACTAAGCCTCCATAGGATTCAAGCACTGTAACCAACAAAGACATATGACTTTTTGCAACTTCTTCAGTATAATTCTGATCATTCTCAAGCTTTAAAGCAATGTTGCATTGAAGAACTTTGCCACTCTTTGTTGTAGAAAACTGTGGATCATAAGTTGGAAATGAAGAGAATTCTGTTGTGCTGCTTGATCCTTGAGATACATTTTCAGAAGAACCTTTTGCGTTATAAGCAGTTTTAACCTTTGGAGAAATATTTGTCTTTTCACTAACACCACTCTTGAAATACAAGCCGATGTCTTGTTCTCCATCGTAGTTCTTCATCCTGGCGATCTTCCTCTGCTCCATCTCTTGAGCTTCCAGATGTTTGATGAACTCACCCAGTGTTAACTTTTTATATTCTTTCCGATTGTTTCTCAACATCATCAGGAATGTTCCCCAAGTCTCATGTGGTAACGCATCAACAAGTTTTTCAATTAGCTCATCAGTATCCTTTTTTATTCCCAATTTCGACATATTTCTCACCAAGTTACAATATCTTTCAATAATTTGCTTGGTGTTTTTAGATTTTAAACTTCGAAAAAGATCAAATTCTTTTTTCATGAGAGACATCTTGTTTTTAAGCATATCATCACTTCCTACAGATTTTGCTTCCAATTCAGTCCAGATCGAATAAGCACTTCCATCATGTTGAAGCAATATCAAAATGTCCTCTTTAATTGCTTGTTGAAGCAGACTCACCATCAATTTCTCATCTCTATACTTCTTTTTCTCATCAGCACTCATTTCTCTGATTGTTGTCTGAATACCATTTTTAGTGGGCCTTACATATGGTTCTTCAGTGTGATCCCATGCATCCAAGTGATAAGCTTCAACCCAATTTCCAAACCGTTCGGACCACGCATTGTAATCATCAATATCCAAGAGCTTTGGTGGTTTCTGTGATGTCCCGGTTTCATTTTCAAGCAAAGCATTCTGAGTAATTGTGATAGGACTAGCAAAAGCATTATAGAACTCGTTGTCCATTGTTCAATTTTCAAAGATTCACAAACACACAGTTTCAAACGATCTGGTTCACCTCGTGAAATACCTGACAACAAACAAACAAAATACAATCAATTTAAATGAACTGAATATGTAAATGTGTGTGTCGTTTGAATCAATCTAGGACACGTGTCGATTACTCGTGAACACGTTTCAATGTTATTGAAGTGAGATCACCGAATAAATGGGCTTGATCAATAGGATATAGATTCAAATGAGCCGATGAGCTTTGAATGTTGATGGGCCGAGAATATGACTTGGGCCGAGAACTTGTTCAACACATGTACTGATAGTTTTCAAATGACTTGATACTTTCTAGATAATAGTCAACAATTAATATCACTCTTGGGCCATCTACAAAACAAATGATGGGTCGGCAAATGTCTAACTGTACAACACAACCTGATTGGACCTCTAATGTTAGTGGATCTGATTTTATAGAATATGTCGACACCCCAAACTCACATGCAATGATTTTAATTTGACCTCCTCACTACTCGATGACAATCACATGAACCTGATAAACTCTTGCTGACACAACTCACATGCACAACTTTGAATCACTTAATCAAACTGATGCAATCCTGACACAAGACACAATGTTTCCTTTGACCGATGAATGTAACAAGCCGACAAATCAATTCACATGCAAATCTTGAATGAAACACTCACGTGACCAACTGACACACTAAAGCTGTCAACAACACATGCGATCTGATTTAATTCACATGATCTCTTTTCCCAATGTACTGACACCCTTGTTTAATGAAACACACAACACGATGTACTTTCAAACGGTATGGTTAGCTTCAAACGGAATGGGTCAATTTCAAACGGAATAGACAGTTTCAAACGGTCAGTTCAAACGAAACGGTCAATTTCAAACGGAAAGGTCTATTTCAAACGACAACCTCAAATGGGATGGCTGCTTTCAAACGATAGTTTCAAACGGAAGCCAGTTTCAAACGGATTACGTCAGCATTTAACGAACATTTTCAAACGGTATAGGTGTTTTCGATCAGTTTTAGGTCGAATTTTAGTCTGAAACTTATAAGGTTTTGTTAATACATGATTCCGAGTCAGTGGTGAGAAATTGAGCAGTTTCTGACCGTGAAATGATGTTTAATTTGAAAAAGAATGGTGTAGAAACAGAAATCGCAGTTGAATTGTATAGAACTCTTCCTCCTGAGCTATGATACCACTTGTAGGATCGTTTTCAGACCCGAACGAGTCGATCAGAAGAGTTTATCTCTAAACGAAAGGCGGAAACAGACGTGTAGATTTCAATTCAGCTAGATTTACTCTTTAAACTATTGTATGATTGATTTCGTAACGTTTTACAACCTGACAACACTTCGGCAGCACTTCGTTGCACAAGCCGGAAAGTTATAAATGAAATGGACATGAGGCCTATTTATAGGGAAGTGACATGTCACCCTTCAAACGGACAGCTTCAAACGGACAAGCATGCTTCAAACGAACAGCTCAAATGGACTAGCTCATTTCAAACAGTTACATCAAATTTACTTCAAATGGAATCTTCTATTTTGTCTTCATGTGTAGATCTTTCATATGATGCAATAGTGATGTCATTTGGATGATGTCATCATCAAGAATGATGACATCATTCTTATTCCGAACCGCAATGTATCCAAGACTCGATATAAGACGAAGACGACAGATGTGTGCACCAACATGCTCATGACATAACCACAAGTCTACGGGCGGTGCGTTAATCCTATAGCGCTATATATGTCACGGATAGGCTCGTACGAAGTTAATGATAAGTCTAACACAAGATGTAATTAACCCAAGTTTAGAGTATCAAGTAATCAAATAAGCATGCGTGTATGAGTAATGTTTGTGTAATATGAATAAAGTTTGTGTGTAAGTTAATAATTAACATGTTACACCCCAAAAAGTGGTAAACGAAAAAGGGGTTCAAGTATACTCACAAAATTGCATATGCTTTCCGATTATCCCATGTGACGAAGTTGTTGAGACTAGGAAGTTGAATGTGTTCGATTTGGAGTTTAAGAAGTGTTTACATATGGTTCTAGGGATTTGGAGTTAAATAACATGAAAAGTAAACATATGAAAATAATCATCTAACACCTATGACACTTGTTCTTGACACTATGAAACTCTAAAAGAGTTTAAATGTTTTCATGGAACAAAGTTCCACTAGAAACGTGACAATTTGTCAAGGCCTAAGATGATACAATCTACTAGCTTGACGAATGTCCATTAGTTCATCACCAAGAGTTCGATTATTTGGTTGTCACATAAGTATTACATAGTGTATATTACATCATATAAGTCAAGCATGAGGTAGAAGATTAAAGTCTTCATTTAGGCACCTCTAAGTATCATGGAATTCATACATGAGGTAGGAAGAACAAAGCTTCCATTTAGGTACCTCTATTGTTCACCACTACACTTGTTGTTATGAATAACAAGGAGGGTCATGAACTTACAAGAAACAATAGAATATGAACAACTAATCTATGAGAAAACATCAAGCAGTGTGTGGATTTTCAAGTAGGTTAGCCCAAGCTAATCCTAAATCACACAATCATCAAGTCTTGAACTTGAACATCACTTGTGGGTTAAAACCCTTGAACAAAATAGAAATTTTGTGAGGTTTATACCTCTGATTTTGAATGTCTCAACCTTGTTTTTAACCCTAACTAACCATAGAAGTGGTTATAAGCATAAGGATGTACGTTTGAGATGAGTTTCCTCAAGTTTAAACAAGTTTATCAAAGTTTGAAATAAGAACAGAAAAATCAGTCCACTTTGGAGCCCTTTTGGCAACGTTCCATGCTCTGGTTTTCCAGGGAAAACCCATGGAAACGTAGCTAAGGTCAATACAAAGTAGTAGGAAAAAGAATCGAGTGAATCAGATAAGAATTGAGTGAGTTATGCTCATTTTAGTGAAGTGGTATAAATCTGCTCTAACTTCTGCAATCAGCTACGGTTTGGAGTGTTTGAGAGTGAATGGAGAGTGTTTAGAAAGTGAAAAATGCTTGGAGGAGGCTTAGGTTATATTGGGGATGGATTAGGGTTTCATTGGGTTGGGCTTTGGAAGTGTTTAGTGAGCTAAATAACTCAACACAAGGAAATTAAGTGGGCTGATGCAAGGCTGTTAACAGCCCTAAAATTTTTATTCTATTTTATTTTTTTGACATTAGAAGGTATATATTTGATGTTTAATAAAGTGTTACATGGTGTCTAGTATGTATGTAGCTTGTAACAAGGTCCGAAATGCATAAATGACAAGTTTTAATTTAGCAAAAAGTGTGATAACATATGTGTGTATAACACATGAAATGTAACAAGTATGTATGGTTTATAGTTTGGTATGATCAAGTGAAAAAAAACATACAACTTAAATCTTATAATCGAATAACTAAGTGTTTAAATGTATGAATATTTAAGGATTATGAATACACGATCATTGGTTACGAGTTAAGCTTACGTTTATACGAATTACGAACCATGTATCAAACGAGTGCACGTATTAATGTATAAACATGTATAAACGATGTATAAAAGATTCGTTTCATTAAGATCAAAGTCTCGGATTTTACAACGATACAACGAAATATGATTACAAGGAATACAAGATTTCCAAAAAATAGAATTTGAAGCAATGGTTTCTAAATATGGAAAGTAAGAAAACGCAGGGAGTTAAAGTCTCCCCTCCTTTAGGAAATTTCGTCCCGAAATTTATTCAAGAGGAAGTCTTGAAAAAGTTTTGGCAAAAATTGAGACTTGGAAATTTTGAAACGGTTTGAAAAGTACGAAACTTTGGAGAACGACAAGGTAAATTTGCAAGGGAGTTCGTTGTCTAAAATAATTTGAGGTACCAAACATAGTTGAAAACGTGTAGGTGCGTATATAGGTAAAGTGAGTCTAAACAAGTTTCGATAACTTAAATTGGAGATGTAAAAAATGGAACGTATTAAGAAGGAAGATTTTGACAAACGGTTTGTATTTTGTTGGAAAGTGGGGTAGTTTACAGGAGAAGTTTTAAGGATAGTTTAAAAATCACACTTTCGTAAAAATTGTTTATTGAGAGGAACGAAAAGGTTTGGTACTTTGAATAAAGCGTTAAAGGTATACTAAGTACATTTACACAAGAATAAAGAATAGGAAGACAGTTTTGAAGGTAATGAGATAAGTTAGGATTTGAATGTTTAAACAAGCTTGATTGTGAACGGGGTTCGTATGAAAGAAAGGATAATGGAGAATAATAGGAGTATGGGGTGAACGATTGACTCTTAATGAATGCAAGTATATGAATGATATAAGTATTAGATACTTGAAAGTAGCGTGTTAAAGATGAAGCCTCGTAATGGATAATCGGATATAATGCGTTTGTGATTTGTTTAAAGTTTGTATTAGGTCAAAAGGTCTGCAAAACACTGAATTTCTCATGGCACGTTTTACGAAAGTTTGGTAACATGGTGAAAACACTTATATATAGGAAGTACCAGCGGCGTATCCACCATGTTTTGACCATATTACGTCCGTTTTGTATTCGGTGTCATGTTACGTTCCGTGTCTTACCATATACAGTAGTACACTCTATGGTTCTCATGCGCCTATCACTATAATCCCGTGTGCACCTGCGATTATACCGACCGTCGCATGGTCCGCGTAGCTTGTACTAGTTGCATATGAATTAAGGTATTTGAAAATAAGAATGTGTACGTATAAGAATGTAGTATATAGGCAAGTCCATGCTTAAGTATGTATAGGACCCACGTAAGCGAATCCCTCGGATTCCACTCGCGTACGGGTATGAATGTATGTATCATGAGTATGAATGAAAGTATGAGCATAAAAAGTATGAATATGAGCGTAGGTACAAATAATAAAAAAAACTGTATATGGTATGTGTTGAAACATAACGAATTTATGCACATAAAACGTTTGAGAAATTTTGAGTATGTAAGATGATATAAACGAAAGTGTCCCGAGGTATTGACTAAAACAAGTGTGATGATTTACATGTATAGTTGTTTAAGCGAATGTCGAGTTTATTGAGTCAAAATAGATCGAGTTTGATTTGGAATGTAGAATATAGTTTGTAAATGTAAGACAATATAAAGTATTCATTGGTTACGCGTAGCGTGTTTTATAATGAATGGAAATGCTACTTTTGTTTTAAAAGACTTTACGTACGTTGAAGGTTGTCGGTCCCCATGAAGTCGTCTAGCCCACATGTTTGAAATTTGAATGATGAATTAAACGGTGTGGAAAAAGGTTTTTTGAAAATAAGGGTTTGTTTCATTTGCATCCAAACAAGAATTTTTTTGAATTTTGAAGGTTCTTATGAAAACGTTGATCCTTAGAAAAGAAATTTAGCAAAACGGACTTGGTGATCATTGGAAAGAATTTTAACAAATGATTTGTTGATGTAAAAAAAATCTTTGGTAAAACGATCGTACAATATCTATAGGATCTTATAAGTATATGAGAAAGTTGGTTTGAATTCCGTTTGAGAATGGTGATATAACGTGAGTGTGCGTTTTAGTGGTTAAGTCGAATATGAAGTTCATGGGCAAGAGATTCATTGGACTGATTAATTTAATATGTAGCATTTCGTAAGGTTTTGAATTTCGGGTAATAAAACGTTTTAATGTATGATTAAGAATTTTGTGTATGCGAGTTAAAAAAATAGATAGTAGGGTAAGAAATACGTTGATAAAACAATAAACTTTGAAATTTGATACAAGTACGTATTTCGATAAATGATAAATGATTTAGGTATGAAACATGATTATGTTTGCTTGATAAAGTATTTTGAAGGAAAGTTTTGGTAACGATCACCTAGGTAAGGGAATCACCCCTAACTCGTTGGTGAGGTCGTTTTAAGAAAAGGAGTGGAGTTAATCGTTAAGGTAAGGAAATCACTCCTAACTCAATGATATGTCTCCATTTTGGCGTTATAAAGAATGTAAACAAAATTGAGTGACGTTTTGAAATCATGCATAGGTATAAATGTTTGAAAAAGATTTAGTATGATGTGTGTTTAAGAAGAAAACATCGAAAGTAAATTCGAATTTGAAAGATTGCATCGTATAAAATAAATAATAGAAACACATGTTTGATTAAAATTTGGGATGGTTCCAAAACGGAACTTTGACTAACCAAAGTGGTCGAAAAGTCTTTCGAATTTGAGGAGCATGATTTGGCCTAATAGGTGGAATACTCTCACCGACAAGTCGGTTAACGGTATTTACCCTTCTGGTTACTACATGTCCCAAATCAATCGAAATTTCAAGACTTGGCGGGATTTATGAAAAATTAAAGGAGTGGAACTAGTCGACAAGGTGCGGGTTTCACCCCTAACTTGACGATTTCGTATCCTAAGTGTGGTTGGTACTCGTCGGGTCAAAATTTAATTTCAACACTTTGACGAGGGTCCACTAGAATTTGAAAGCAGAAATTCTCCATCAAAGTGAGGATCTCACTCCTAACTTGGTGGCGAATTTCGTGTAAAAAGAATAGGTGGATTGAGAGTCTTTCACCTAATTGTGGGTTTCACGCCTATTTTGGTGAAGTCGTCTCGTTTGTGTATTACAAGTGGTTTCGAATTTAGTATAAATGAGTAAAAGATGTATGTTCAAAATAATAATAATAACAAGTATAAGCACATAAAGCATTTTAAGAAAATAACACGTAAGAGACATTTCAAGAATAACATGTAAAGATATTTCATAAAAGTAGCATGTGAAGCAAGTATGGTCGAATTTTGGTGCTTAACTATAGACTAGGGCAAAAGCATGGCAATTTTCCTAATTCCCTATAGTTATGGCTCTGATACCAATCTGTCACACCCCAACCGATGGCGGAAACATCGGAGTGAGACGAAGAAAGATTGCTCATCACACATAACGCTAGTTGTGACAATAGAATTAAAGATAAATTGATTTCATTCATAAATAAATGTTACAATACATGAAAAATACAGGAAAACAATACAACAACAAATATAAAATTTATACAACGTATTTGACCTAAGACGTCTAAATGTGTATCTAAGCATCAACACTACTCAAATTTCAAAGCATCGTCATCCTCAACCCGTAACATGTTTAAAATAAAGTTCAATGCAAAAACAAAGACGAGTATACAAGTTTTCATACGTAGCATAAAAAGATAAGTTCAAACAATTCCATGTGGCAAGCTCTTGATACAAGATAAACGTTAAATTTGGCATGTGTCTAACATATCAAACCAATGATGAAACACAATATGCTCATGACATAACCACAAGTCTACGGGCGGTGCGTTAATCCTATAGCGCTATATATGTCACGGATAGGCTTGTACGAAGTTAATGATAAGTCTAACACAAGATGTAATTAACCCAAGTTTAAAGTATCAAGTAATCAAATAAGCATGCGTGTATGAGGAATGTTTGTGTAATATGAATAAAGTTTGTGTGTAAGTTAATAATTAACATGTTACACCCCAAAATTGCATATGCTTTCCGATTATCCCATGTGACGAAGTTGTTGAGACTAGGAAGTTGAATGTGTTCGATTTGGAGTTTAAGAGGTGTTTACATATGGTTCTAGGGATTTGGAGTTAAATAACATGAAAAGTAAACATATGAAAATAATCATCTAACACCTATGACACTTGTTCTTGACACTATGAAACTCTAAAAGAGTTTAAATGTTTTCATGGAACAAAGTTCCATTAGAATCGTGACAAATTGTCAAGGCCTAAGATGATACAATCTACTAGCTTGACGAATGTCCATTAGTTCATCACCAAGATTTCGATTATTTTGTTGTTACATAAGTATTACATAGTGTATATTACATCATATAAGTCAAGCATGAGGTAGAAAATTAAAGTCTTCATTTAGGCACCTCTAAGTATCATGAAATTCATACATGAGGTAGGAAGAACAAAGCTTTCATTTAGGTACCTCTATTGTTCACCGCTACACTTGTTGTTATGAACAACAAGGAGGGTCATGAACTTACAAGAAACAATAGAATATGAACAACTAATCTATGAGAAAACATCAAGCAATGTGTGGATTTTCAAGTAGGTTAGCCCAAGCTAATCCTAAATCATACAATCATCAAGTCTTGAACTTGAATATCACTTGTGGGTTAAAACCCTTGAACAAAAAAAAAATTTTGTGAGGTTTATACATCTGATTTTGAATGTCTCAACCTTGTTTTTAAGCCTAACTAACCATAGAAGTGGTTATAAGCATAAGGACGTAGGTTTGAGATGAGTTTCCTCAAGTTTAAACAAGTTTATCAAAGTTTGAAATAAGAACAGAAAAATCAGTCCACTTTGGATCCCTTTTGGCAATGTTCCAGGCTCTAGTTTTCCAGGGAAAACCCATGGAAACGTAGCTAAGGTCAATACAAAGTAGTAGGAAAAAGAATTGACTGAATCAGATAAGAATTGAATGAGTTATGCTTATTTTAGTGAAGTAGTATAAATCTGCTCGAACTTCTGCAATCAGCTACGGTTTGGAGTTTTTGAGAGTGAATGGAGAGTGTTTAGAAAGTGAAAATGTCACACCCCCAAAATCCACAAGCGGAGTACCACCGCATGGAGGCGTGACTGACCAGGATCAAGCCACCAATCATATTGAACAATGTATATAAAGTGACTAAAACCCAACCACACAATATAATTGGTGTTCAAACCTAAGTTATCAAATTCAAGTCAAACAGCGGAAGCATCAATTGTAAAACCAAAACATAGTTATAAGTTTAGTAAGTTTAACATGGCACACGCTGTCCATGTCCCACAATGACTCCTTCCGCTCATGCAAGCTCCAGAGATACCTAACGACCTGCAAGGCAAGTAACAACGAGTCAACAACAAAGTTGAGCGAGTTCACAGATGGTGTTTGTTTTAAAGTAGTTTCAATAACCAGGAGTTTGTGTGCAACTTGTTTTCCAATTCATAATTAGTGGGGGCTACCCCATGTTGTGAACCACTAGACTAGTTATATACTGGCGTCCTTCCCAATCCGAGGACGGAGGTACGTATTCTACCCAACCGAGAATACGCAGGTTAAATGTAGGCGTCCTTCCCAATCCGAGGACGGAGGTACGTATGAATACGTAGGTTTAGTGTAGGCGTCCTTCCCAATCCGAGGACGGAGATACGTATTCTTCCCAATCCGAGAATACGCAGGTTTAGATGTAGTCTATTAGTGGTGATTATACAGGTTTCATCATAGTTTCTTAATCCCATTCCCAACCCACCGGGAATCCCATGCCTTAAGAGTGTGAACTCATCTCGGTTTGCTCGGTTTGACTAGTTACGTGTTCAAGTTGCTCAAAACAATCCTAACATAGTTTATCAGTAACAATCAGTGTCGCATTCAATTTAAATCACGTATTTTGTCACGTAATACACTGTACACATTCGGAATACAAGTTATTTCACATCACAAGTATTATCTACTAATTAACACTTGACAATTTATTGCATCAACCCTTTTAAGGCGCGGCCCACATGATTTCAGGCCCAGTTAAGTGTACAGCCCACTCGACGTGCAATCCAATGCGCGGATCATTTCATGCGGCCCATTTAACCAGTTAATCACATGTATGCTAGTGTGTGTATGTGCGTTGCCCATTTGAATCTTAGCTAAACCTTTCTACTTATGAAGCCCGATTACCATACAAGGGCCAAGTGAGTATATGTATTTCGGCAATTTACACATTAACCCCAACCAAAACAGATTATATACAAAGGGTCCAATTTCACCATTCAATATACTCAATCTAATCAATATTTGATTTAACCTAAATGCATAACTACCATTTAGTAATTTTGATATCATGAACAATTCTTGCTACAGATCATTAACCAATAACACCTACACGGTTCTTTCATCTAATCACAGTAAACCCTCTAACTTGCAACCACATAACAAGTTCTAATTACCAACATACATATACAAACAATCCCTCTACACAAGATAGCGATAATCACAGCCGATACATATAGGTATATCATGTACTCACTATTTTGCCCATTTTATTCGGCCCACATCACAATTAACTTAGTTCAAATGTAGCAGCCCAATTCCATTACCCCGGCCCAAAAACAGCTTCGAGAATAACTTATTAGGCTGGGGTGGTCCGATTTCACGCAAAGCCCAATTATCAATTTATTTAGTTTATGAGTTATCATGTGTTACCATCTCTAATATTACCCTATTTTCATATAACCTGATGACTCTTACAAACATAGCCGACAACTATATTCACAGTATTATTCTATTGGACCGATTTGTTTGGTGGACTGACTAATATATTGGGCTGCTAACCTAGCCGCTAACCTATAGGTTGAATAATGAATCCAAACTAAATCACATGCAAACCTTAGATCATAAGTCATGTACAATTTATGAAATCATGTGCACTTTATAAAATCATGTGCAACCTCAGAGAGCAATCAGTATTTACAATCATTATGTCTATAATTATTACAACCTACAACAATTCCTAGGATCATATCGCCACACAGCAACATTTATTCATAAGTCATGCATGATTAATACAACCAACTAATAAAAAACACATGATGGAAAGAACATACCGATTGCAGAATTATAGATAGAGGAGAAGGTCACGAGAGGGGGGGGGGGGTATCTACTGCCGTACGAATTCTTGGGGAAGGTAGGGTTTAGTGTATTGTAATATTTTTGTAAGGAACAATAACAAAGTTGAGAGATATATATGAAGAAGTTGCGTGACATCCAAGTGTAATGCCAAATATTACACAAGTGGGCTGGTGTTCGTGGACTTCTTTGGGCTACAGGACTGGGCCGAGACCAATGGTATTCAAAGGGTGTGCATAGGGCTCGGGTGATCAGTACATGGCCCAGAATACGTGCGGCCCAAAGTATGTATATGTGGCCCAAGACATTAATTAATAAGTTATCATGTTTAGTTTAACGGAGTTATATCTGAGCAGAGTGTTTAACATAGACATTAAATAAACGTTACTAACCTTGAGAGTTCGGGTTGTCACATCATCCCAACTTGAAAGAAATTTCATCCCGAAATTTAGCACGTAGTTACTGAGGAAGCTAGTTTGGTTGCGTGGTTTCCTGGTTTTCCTGGGGTGTCACATCATTCCCCCGTTGTTTTGGAATTTCGTCCCAAAATTCCGCAGTAGCTTCAGCCTCAGTAGTGGTTGCACTTTTCTCAAACAACTGGGGATACTTGTGTATCATTTGGTCTTCTCGTTCCCAGGTAAACTCTGGGCCACGACGGGAGTTCCAACGAACTCGAACAAGAGGTATTCTGGTACGCTTGAGAATCTTAACATCTCGGTCAGTAATCTCTACTGGTTCCTCGACGAATCGTAGCTGATCGTCGATAGTGAGTTCCTTGAGAGGAACTATGAGGGTCTCATCTGACAGGCACTTCTTCAGATTTGACACGTGGAAAACGTTGTGAACTCCACTGAGTTCTTCGGGTAGGTTCAGTTTGTAGGTCACTTTGCCTATTTTTTCGAAGATTACAAAAGGTCTGACGTATCGCGGGTTGAGTTTGCCTCGTTTACCAAAACGGACTACACCTTTCCAAGGTGAGACTTTAAGTTGCACTCGATCCCCAACCTGGAACTCGAGTGGTTTCCTACGTTTATAAGCGTAGCTTTTCTGACGGTCACGAGCTGCCGCCATCCGTTGTCGTATCTGAGCAATCTTCTCTGTTGTGTCTACTACGAGTTCTGGGCCAATGATTTGGCTGTCGCCAACCTCTGCCCAACAAAGAGGTGATCGGTACTTTCGTCCGTACAATGCCTCAAACGGAGCGGCCTGGATACTGGTGTGGTAACTGTTATTATACGAAAACTCCACTAACGGGAGATGTTTTTCCCAGCCGTTACCAAAGTCGATCACACATGCCCTAAGCATGTCTTCAAGGGTTTGGATGGTGCGTTCAGACTGCCCATCCGTCTGTGGATGATATGCTGTGCTCATGTCTAATCGAGAGCCAAAAGACTTGTGCATTACTTGCCACAATTCAGATGTAAAACGTGAGTCACGATCAGAAATGATGGAGGTTGGCACCCCGTGCCTTGATACTACTTCCTTTAGGTAGATGTCTGCTAGAGTAGAAAACATATCCGTTTCCTTGATAGCCAGGAAATGTGCAGACTTGGTCAGTCGATCCACGATCACCCAAATGGTATCATTTCCGCGTTGAGATCTAGGCAGGCCTGTAACGAAGTCCATGGAAATTTGCTCCCATTTCCATTTCGGTATCTCTGGTTGTTGAAGTAGACCTGACGGTTTCTGGTACTCGATTTTGACTCTCGCACAAGTCAAGCATTTGCTAACGTAGGTTGCTATATTGGCCTTCATACTAGGCCACCAATACGTAGTCTTGAGATCGTGGTACATCTTATCCGAACCAGGATATACCGAGTAACGAGACTTGTGTGCTTCATCCATCACAAGCTCACGTAGATTACCATAGAGTGGAACCCAGATGCGCCCTGTCACGTAATAAGTGCCATCTTCCTTTTGTTCTAACCGTTTCTTTGATCCTCGCAGGGACTCCGCCCTGATGTTCTCTGGTTTCAATGCTTCAATCTAAGCTTCTCGTATCTGAGCAGGAAGACTAGAATGAATGGTAAGTTGTAACGCACGTACACGCTTAGGTTTAGACTCCTTCCAACTGAGGGCATCGGCCACAACATTGGCTTTGCCTGGATGGTACTTAATTGCTCATTCGTAATCGTTCAGGAGTTCGACCCATCGACGCTGTCGCATGTTCAACTCCTTCTGTTTGAAGATATGCTGGTACTTAATGCCTCCATATCTTGAGTGTAAAAACAACAGCTCCCAGCTCCAAATCGTGAGTAGTGTAGTTCCTTTCGTGAACTTTAAGTTGGCGCGATGCATAAGCAATGACTTTACCCCGTTGCATCAATACACAACCCAATCCTTGAATCGACGCGTCACAATAAACCACGAAATCGTCTGTGCCCTCAGGCAATGAGAAAATAGGTGCCCTGCAAAGTCTATTCTTTAAGTGCTGAAATGCAGATTCTCGTGCATCACCCCAACGATAGGTGACGCCCCTCTGAGTTAGCGAAATGAGAGGTTGTGCAATCTTGGAGAAATACTTGATGAACCTTCTGTAATAGCCCGCCAAACCCAAGAACTGGCGGATTTCTGTTGGTGTACGGGGAGTAGGCCAGTTCTTGATCAAATTAACCTTGGATGGATCCACATGAATCCCATCCTCATTTACCACATGGCCTAGGAAATGGACTTCACGAAGCCAAAAGTCGCAATTTCGAAAACTTAGCGTATAGCTGCTCTGCTCGAAGAAGTTCCAAAATAAGTCGTAGATGCTGCTCGTGCTCCTCCTGACTCTTAGAGTAGATCAGGATGTCGTCGGTGAAAACAATAACGAACTTTTCCAGATAGGGTTTGCACACTCGGTTCATAAGATCCATGAAGACCGCATGTGCGTTTGTCAGCCCGAAAGGCATAACCAGAAACTCGTAGTGCCCGTAACGAGTCCTGAATGCTGTTTTGGAGACGTCCTCGTCTCGGAATCTCAGCTGATGGTATCCCGATCTTAGATCAATCTTTGAGTAGAAACTCGACCCTTGCAGCTGGTCGAACAAGTCATCGATGCGCGGGAGTGGATAACGATTCTTCACGGTCACCTTGTTGAGTTCATGGTAGTCGATACGCATTCTAAAGGTACCATCTTTCTTCTTCACAAATAAAACTGGAGCTCCCCAGGGCGATGAGCTAGGACGAATGAAACCCTTGTCCAAGAGTTCTTGCAATTGAGTGGACAATTCTTCTAGTTCTGATGGAGCTAAGCGATAAGGTGCACGAGCTATGGGCGCTGCTCCAGGAGTTAGCTCGATTTGAAACTCGACTTGACGATGAGGTGGAAGACCAGGTAATTCCTCAGGAAATACCTCAGGAAAGTTGCGCACGATCGGAATGTCTTCTATCTTTTTCTCTTTCGTTGAGGTGTCAGTAACGAGGGCTAGAATAGCTGTGTGACCCTTTCGTAAGCACTTCTGTGCCTTAAGGAAAGAGATAATGCCTACGACTACACCACTCTTGTCACCACGAATCACGAGGGGTTCTTCACCAGAACGAGGGATGCAGACAATTTTCTCCTTGCAAAGAATTTCCGCTTGATGTTGAGACAACCAATCCATTCCAATGACAATGTCGAAACTACCCAGAGCGATGAGAATAAGGTCGATAGAGAAAGCCTGACCAGCTAAAACGAGATTACAACCCTTTACTATGTGTGTGGCCTCGAGACCTTTACCGTTTGCTAGTTCTACAACATGCTTGGTGTTCAAAAGTTTTGAGGTACGCTTAAGCATCTGACTAACTTTTAAGGACACGTAGCTAGTATCGGCACCCAAATCAAATAAAACAGTAACAAAGAGGTCGTCCAGTAGAAACTTACCCGTCACAACGTTGGGATCGTTCCTCACTTCACCCTGGCCAATCAAGAAAGCACGACCCTTGGCACCATTGCCACCATTGTTGCCCCCATTGTTTCCATTTCCTTGGTTGTTGTTGTTGTTCTGATTCTGATTCAACTATGGACAGTGCCTCTTGAAGTGACCCTCAGCACCGCACTGGTAGCATCCCTTATTACCCTGCTGTTGCTGTTGCTGGTTCTGTGGAGCTTGTGGCTGCTGTTGACAATTCTGATTCGCAGGACGTGAGCTCCTGCAATCCTTGGCTTCATGACCAAACTTGTTACATCTCTGACAACGACCCTTGCTGCACGGCCCGCTGTGGTGCAAATTACATCGATTGCACTTAGGGTGATTTCCCCTGTATCCTCCCTGACCCTGATTCTGATTACCTGAAGATTGCTGACCAGGACTCTTGAAGTCGTCAGTCCTTCGCTGCTGAGACTGAGACTGAGCCGAAGTGGAACCCTTGCTTGAGGCTCCATCCCATTTCCGCTTGTTGTCGCTAGGAGCATCTGAAGTAGTAGTAGTAGCACCAATACGTTTTGGCAACTTGTTCTACTCTACTGCCTGATCAGTGAGGCGATGGGCTAGTCGAATGACTTGCTGAATAGTACCAAGGTTAGCCGCAGTCACATGGCTCTGAATTTCTGGCACTAGACCCTTGAGGTATAACTCGATACGCTTGATGGGAGGATCCACCATAGTAGGACACAAGATGGCTAATTCATTTGATCTCTTCGTGTATGCCTCGATTTCGGACCCCGTCATCTTCAAATTGAAGAACTCCACCTCTAGCTTGTGGATGTCGTCATGATTACAGTACTCTTCTTTGATCAGTTCTTTGAAGTCGTTCCATGGGATGGCATTAGAAACCGCCAGCCCTAGCAATTGAACCTGTGCTTTCCACCAGGTTAACGCAACACCTTCGAGTGTTCCAGTAGTAAACTTTACCCTACGAGCCTCTGGGCATTCACACATCTCGAAGACAGATTCGAGCTTCTCGAACCAGTGGAGGAGGCCTGCAGCTCCTTCGGTACTACTGAAGGTACTAGGTCGACAATCCATAAAGGTCTTGAATGAACATACAGGAGGCTGGGCATGTTGACCTCCTGCTTGAGCTGCTGTGAGTGCCTCAGTAACTCGTTCATTAATCAAAGCCGTCAGCTGGGCTTGAGTCAAGTTCAAACGTCCACTCATGATCTTCACATCAAAGAAACCACAAGTGAGAGAGGTGTCGCGAAAGTGCACAAGCATGTGATGACAGAAGAGAGTAAGCACACATGGTTCCAACAGCAGTTATTACGTTAACTAGGTATACCAAAACTAATCCACTATGTGAACTAACAAGCAAGCAATATAAACATAAACCATATCACCTATAGTGTTGAGTCTTGCACGTGGAGCGAAGCGTCGTTGTGGATCGTTGAGCATTGTACAGGTTACAGTCTGGTTTTATTTAAAAGATTTTTCCTTTTTAAAACCGAGTTCACTATAACCAATGGCTCTGATACCAATCTGTCACACCCCCAAAATCCACAAGCGGAGTACCACCGCATGGAGGCGTGACTGACCAGGATCAAGCCACCAATCATATTGAACAATGTATATAAAGTGACTAAAACCCAACCACACAATATAATTGGTGTTCAAACCTAAGTTATCAAATTCAAGTTAAACAGCGGAAGCATCAATTGTAAAACAAAAACATAGTTATAAGTTTAGTAAGTTTAACATGGCACACGTTGTCCATGTCCCACAACGACTCCTTCCGCTCGTGCAAGCTCCATAGATACCTAACGACCTGCAAGGCATGTAACAACGAGTCAACAACAAAGTTGAGCGAGTTCACAGATGGTGTTCGTTTTAAAGTAGTTTCAATAACCAGGAGTTTGTGTGCAACTTGTTTTCCAATTCATAATTAGTGGGGGCTACCCCATGTTGTGAACCACTAGACTAGTTATATACTGGTGTCCTTCCCAATCCGAGGACGGAGGTACGTATTCTACCCAACCGGGAATACTGTCACACCCCGACCACGTATAACATACAAAACGTGGCGGAAAACGTCGGGGAGTGTTGTAACAGAATTAATTGTTTCATAACCATGGCATACAAAGTTGTATTTTATTTATCAACATAAGAGTTTCATTGTTTTAAACAGGAATCAAAGAGTTTATAACATAATTAAACTAAGTCTATCTTCATTTTAAGTCTCTAAGGCACAGGTCCGCCCGAGTGTCACGATCATCGTCCTACGCAAAAGCTCCTGAAAACACATGTGAAAATAGGTACGTCAGCATAAAAATGCCTGTGAGATACATAGGTTTTGTGAAAATAGGATTCATGACTTAAGTTTAAGAAAAAAAAATTGTTTAATAAAGTTTAGTCATGAACCTTGTAAATTGATTTGTTTTGTAAATCATTTGAAAAACAATAAGTTCAGATGATATGTATAAATAAGAGAATAATGTATGGTTAAATGAATAACCATGTAAAATGAGTTTGTATAAGATAAATTGTTTGTAAAACAATGTCTTGTGAAAAGTATGTTATTTGTATAAAATGTTATATGTCTTAAATTGAAATGATTCAAATAACGCTACGATATGTAATACCATACAAGCACTTATATATAGGAAGTACCAGCGGCGTATCCACCATGCTTGTATCATATTACTCACATCTCGTTACTTAAGTCACTTAAACAAACCACCAATGTATAAAGTCTATGTTTAAACCAATTGTCAAAAGTCCTTGTATAAACCATGTCAAATGTTAAGAAGTCCAAAAGTAGTCAAGTAATGTGTAACGAATGTTATGTATTGTAAGTAAAGTATTGTCACATAATCCAAATGTAGAAATGTACAAAACAAAGTATTTTGAATATATCAAAAAGTTTTGTTTTGCAAAGTAATGCATGTTACATTGATACAAACATTTATGTGGTAAGTTAACGCATACATTCAAGCCTTGAGACAGTCGGATAACCCTTTCAGTCAAGGTTATCAAAAGAAATGTTTTCGGATTCAGTCATTCCTTACATCCAAACAAACCCGAGATGTCAGGAATGGGATTTGTCAAGTCCTATGGTACCAGTACTTACTACCGAGCGGCGTAGCTAATGTTAATGAACGTATAATAGTCTCGTTTGTGCAAACCAAATGTTATAGCAGTTGTATACATGTCATATGAAAACAATGTACTAAGTATGCTAAGTTAACATACAAAGCAGAAAAGTCATGTAAATCAATGTGCTAGCATGCTATCAGTTAACATACATAGCAGAAATGTAAAGTAAACAATGTACTAAGTAATGCACACAATGGGCATACATAGCCTGAAATGTAATGTAAAACGATGTACTAAATACGCACACAATGGGCATACATAGCATGAAATATAATGAAATTATGTACTATAATGTACTAACAAACATAGCAGGTATATGATGTGAAAACAGGAAAGCATGAAAGTAACAAGTAGGCACATGTGTTTCACCCCAAAATAGTTTGGAAAACAGTAAAAGAGGGGTCTATGTACTCACTTGAGATTGCTCAGAACTCCAAAGATAACCACCAAGCAATGCTAGAGATCACGGAATCAAACGGCACCTAATATAGGTAACTATGTTAATAAACCGGACCTAAATCGGAAGATCGGATAGAATGAGGGCTCGTAAACCAAATGAGTATGGGAACTCATGTAGTATGGTTTAACATAGCCTACATACTAAATGAAACCTAACCTAAGTGCTTACGACCCATTACGACCCTCTTAGGTAGCTTATGCTACTTTAACGCGTCGTTCGCGTAAAACGCGTTCGAAATGCCTAACTAGTCCTATGATAAGTAAAATATGCCTTAACATGTCTAATATTGTTACCAAATCAGTTTAGATACCAAAAGTTATGTTACATATGCTTAAAATGAATTTTGGCGTAAAAAGGGCATTTTGGTAATTTACCTAAGGCATATAAACTACCTATCATACAACTACTTAAACGAAGCGACCATAAGGTATAACCTTGGAAGGTTATTCCCTATATACTATGGTCACCTAATGTGCTTGGTCGGATCCTAATGATCGACCAAACGGGTCGGGTTCGAAAGTATAAGCGATTGTTTAGATCGCTTACCTTACGACCCTATATAAGCACTAAACTAAAAGTGACGAGCTAAGCATGTTAAAACATGCTTAACTAAGTTTAGAAAACAGGTCTGGTATCAAAACAAACGGTTTTGATACCCATAAGTAGTTTGGTTACAAAATACGCAAGAATGCGTATTCTGGCCGAAACTACGGCTCGTCACTGAGTCTAGATAACGTGGTAATCAGTAGGTATAGTCACTAGGGACTATAACCATCGTGATCACGATCACGTTATGAAGTTCAAACGAACTTCGCATCGACCATAAACTGGCCAATGCAGAAAGTCAAACAAAGTTTGACTTTCGGACTCGAAAAGCAATAAAAGAACGAAGGAACACTTACAAAGGGTCCCCGAATGCTAATCTTGATTCAAGTAGCTCAGGTATGAAACAAAGGTTTCAAATTAGAGCTTCTCAAATCAGATTCTTGTGAGGAATGAGTGAAAATGTGGTGGGTATTTATAGATTTCGGTTCACCGTTAGGATCGTTTCTTGGAGAAGAGGGAATGATCACATCCCTACACTTGTTGGAATGTTGTGGTAGCTCATTTTGCCCCCACCACAAGAGTTTGACATGTGGCATTGGCCCTTGGAGGGTTTAAGGGCTGTTAACAGCTGAAACAAATGACTTTTGCCTATCAGAAGGGGCCTCGCGTGACGCCTAGGGGGCTAGGTGTCACGCTAAGTTCCACCTGATCAGCAAACACTTTCCAATGTTCCCCTTTCAGTCCCCGTTGCGTATTAAGGCTATTTCCGACATGTTTAAGGCTCGTTAAATCATTTTCAAGGCTCCACAAGGATGCCTAAACATTGTGGACATGAAACATGCTCAAAAATATGCCGGATGTCAGTTCGTTTGGTCATACGATCGCGATGTTCGCTTAATTACGACGGAATGCGCATAAGCGCGAAAAACGATCTAAATTGCGTGAAGAATGGATTTTTCTTATGCCAAACACTAAAATAAAATATTTTAGTGCTTACATAAATTTTTGGATGTCCGGAGGTATTCAGAACGTAAGTTATGCGCGAAAATGCAAACTTGTGCACTTTTTGACGCTTTTAGTCCCTGAATGACCCAAAAGTTTATTTTAGCACACCGAACCCCTCAAAGCCTATTTCTAAGCTATATAAAGGATATTTAAGGTGTGTTTAACTTATGGTCATGTTCCGGAATGTTTGTTACTGTAACACCTGTGCCTTCACGGCCATCAAACAAATACCAAACCAATGTAATATTATATTTCATACTTGGGATTTGTAAAAATATGTGTATCGTTTACACATATCAACTCTTGTTCAATTTCAAACCCTAAATCGCTTTCTGGAAGGTTATACGCGCACCGATGCGTAAATATAACCAGTTTAATCCAACAAACACTCCGGAATAGTGAAATATGCTTAACATACCTTAAATAACTTTGACATAACTTAGACATAAGTTTTGGAAGGTTTGGTGTGGTGAAATCAAAGTTAAATCGCTTACAGGGACTAAAGTTGACAAACTGCGAAAGTATGTCAATTTGAACTGTAACGAACATTCCGGAACATGACCATAAGTTAAACACACCTTAAATATCCTTTACATAGCTTAGAAATAGGCTTTGAGGGGTTTGGTGTGCTAAAATAAACTTTTGGGACATTCAGGGACTAAAAGTGTCAAAAAGTGCACAAGTTTGCATTTTCGCGCATAACTTACGTTCTGAATACATCTGGACATCCAAAAATTTATGTGAGCATGACTATATTATATTTTAGTGTTCGCCATAAGAAAAATCCATTCGTCGCATCATTTGGATCGTTTTTGCGTTCGTTACGACTTCCGTCGTAATTAACCGAACAACGCAATCGTACGGCCAAACGAACCGACATCCGAGATATTTTTTAGCACAATTTAAGTTCCCTATACTTTAAATTCATTTTAGAGCTTTGAAATGGGGTTAACGGGGCTTAAACGTGTCAAAAATGCATCGAAAACCAAGTTTAGGGGCTGCAGGGACCAAAACTGTAAATCTGCCAAAGTTGTTACCTTACGGACCTCAACATTGTCAGCTTTGAGGTCCGTAAAGCAAGTTCAGACCAGATGCAGAGTACTTAACAGCCTGTTTTCAGCTGTTTTGCACTCCTAATCTCTCTTCCACATGTTGATACCTTATGGTGGGTGGCCAATTAACCTACCATAAGCTTCCGACACTTGTACGGGTGAGATCAAGGCACGTTTCCCGATAAACGATCCTAACGGTGGTGCATTTACTATAAATACCCAACCCCCCTTCCATTCAAAACCCACCAAATCTGATCCAAATGCTCTAAGTTGAGGCCTTCGCTTCATACCTGAGCTATTCGATCACGATTCACTAGCGGGGACCCTTCGTAAGTATTCTTTCGTTCTTTTCCTTATTTTTACTGCTTTTCGAGTCATAAAGTCAAACTTTGTTTGACTTTCAGCGTTGACCAGTAATGGTCAATGCGAAGTTCGTTAGAACTTCGCAACGTGATTGTAATCACGATGGTCATAGTCCCTTGGGACTATGCCTACTGATTACCACGTTGTCTAGGGTCGTAGGGTAAGCGATCTAATAAATCGCCTATACCTTCGAACCCGACCCAGTTTGGTCGATCATTAGGATCCGACCAAACACATTAGGTGGCCATAGTAGGTAGGGAATAACCTTCCGAGGTTATACCCTATGGTCACATCGTTTAAGTAGTTGTATGATAGGTAGTTTATATGCCTTAGGTAAATTACCGGAATACCCTTTTCATGTATAATTGGTAATTAAACATATGTAACCTAAACCTTTGTCACATAACTGATTATGTAATATGTTTAGGCATATAACACTTGTCATAGGGCTAGTTAGGCGGTCCGAACACGTTTCACGCGAACGACGCGTTAAAGTAGCACAAGCTACCTAAACGGGTCGTAATGGGTCGTAGACACTTAGGTTAAGTTTCATTTAGTAGGTAGGCTTTGTTAAACCAAAAGACACGAGTCTCTACACTCGTTTGGTTTACAAACCCTAATGCTACCCGATCCTCCGATTTAGGTCCGGTTTATTAATGTAGTTACCTATACTAGGTGCCGTTTGATATCCGCGATCTCTAGCATTGTTTAGTTGTTACTCAAGGACTACTGAGCAATCTCAGGTGAGTACATAGACCCCTCTTTTACTGTTTTCCAAACTGTTTTGGGGTGGAACACATGTGCCTACTTGTTACTTTCATGCTTTCCTGTTTTGACATCATATACTTGCTATGTTCATTAGTACATTATAGTACATGATTTCATTACATTTCATGCTATGTATGCCCATTGTGTGCGTACTTAGTACATCGTTCTACATTACATTTCATGCTATGTATGCCCATTGTGTGCGTACTTAGTACATCGTTCTACATTACATTTCATGCTATGTATGCCCATTGTGTGCGTACTTAGTACATTGTTTTACATTGCTTTTCTGTTGCATATGCTTATCCAGCATATGAACACATTATACTACATATTGAACCGTTGTAATCATTTGACTGTGAACCGTTTGTATCTGTGAACCGTGTGAACCGTATTTGACATAGACATTTCGGCATAGACATTTTAACATGATTGACATTTAATCATGCATTTTTCCCACAAAACATAACTTTGATTTAAACCAAGTTTTACTTCAATACTTTGTTTTTGTGTATATGGTTTAGTTGAGACATTTCACTTGCCATACATGATATTTTGACATAGACATTTGACATGGATATTTGACATAGACATTTTGACATTGGTTTGGTCTGATTAAGTGATTAAGTAACGGTGCGTGTGTAATATGATACAAGCATGGTGGATACGCCGCTGGTACTTCCTATATATAAGTGTTTGTATGGTATTACATATTGTAGCGTTATTTGAATCATTTCAGTTTGATACATATAACATTTTATACAAATAACATACTTTTCACAAGACATTGTTTTACAAACAACTTATCTTATACAAATCCATTTTACTATGGTTATCCATTTAACCATACATTATTCACTTATTTATACATATCATCTGAACTCATTGTTTTTCAAATGATTTACAAAACAAAGCAAATTACAAGGTTCATGACTAAACATTTTCTCAAACATAAGTCATGGAACCTATTTTCACAAAACCTATGTATCTCACAGGCATTTTTATGCTGACGTACCTATTTTCACATGTGTTTTTCAGGAACTGTTGCATAAGATGATCAAGATACATATAGGCAGACTTGGGCTTTAGTGACAATAAAAGATACAAGACTAGTTAATTATGTTGTATTTCTTTGTTTGTTAAGACATTGTAACACTTTTAATCAATAAAACGAAACTTCAATTGCCATGGATTTGAAACGATTAATTCTGTTACAACACTCCCCGACATTTCCGCCACGTTTTGTATGTTCCACGTGGTCGGGGTGTGACAGAAAAGATGGTATCAGAGCCAATGGTTATAGGGAATTAGGTTATTAGTAATGCTTTGACCTAGTCTATAACCTTCTTAGGACCCTAACGCGAGTTTACTTGCGTTTAGTCATAAAACAATACCGTCACCTATCCTTAGGCGACGACCACAACAAGAACATAAATTTCAAAACCGCTTTGAAAACTAATCATCTGTTCTAGGATGATTGATTTCTAGGTTTTGAACCCTTTATTGTAAGGTTTTGAACTCTCTATTATATGGTTTTGAACCCCTTTGAGTTTTCAAAATCTCGTCAAGGTTTTGGGTTTTTAATAATGTGAACACGTGCAAACTGGAAGGGTGAATGCCTGTATTCTGGGTTTTCTGTCTAGACAAGCACTTCGTATACATCTCATCAGACGCGAGACCAGTTGTGCTTACCTGGGAATTCTTGGGATGAGTGTTCACTTATAGGCGAGCATGTCTTCGCGATACATTATATTGACCCGCTTACTTTGATTAGTCACTATCTCATTTGTTTGCCTTTGGTAACAAACAAATGGTCACAATCTTCATGCGTTGTCATTTTCTCTCGACTATCTTTCCCTTGTTTCCTCCCATGTCTTCTATTTTCTTCATGGTGCCTCTTCATCGCAACAACAATGTCCGAACCAGGTGCTGCAATTACCCAGCGAATAGGCGTCGTACTCCAGAGGACCGTTGACTTAGCTATCACCATGACTCGCCTCAGGGGTGAAGCTGTATAAGGGAACTGCTCCTTGGTGCAATCAATGCCATCGTCATTATTCAAATCAAATACCTTGTTTCAAATGTACCCACGGTGGACGATGGAGACATTTGGTTAACATATGCCGCTTTGCAATCCAAAGCAAAGCTGTTACAAATCCTGCTGCTGCTCAACCTTCAAACTCTGCTACATATGTCGCTTGGCATATCTGGCGCCTCAACCTCATGAACTTTCTACCTTGTGTATCGACGTAAGCACGCCTAGTGCAAGGTGTCGGAACACTCTCGTTACACAAACTCCAAAATCCATGTAGGATCTTTCTATCTTCATAATTAGATCCTTGTGGATGGATATCATTCATCGGAGTCCTTAATTGAATTCTTTGTATGATTCAATACGTACATCACAATTCAATAGGGACAAAGCCGAAATTCCTATTAAGATTTTCCTATCTTCATAGATAGATTCTTGAAATGATTAAAGTGACAAATGAAATCCACGAATTGGATTCCTGGTGTGCTTTAAGTATCCGCGTCCGAAGATAACAAATTAATAAACAAGTTAAACAACTATTTGATTATATGCTTATGTGTTTCCTTTTATGTTTTTGGTGTGATCCAAATTCTTGTCATTCAAATCCTCGTAGAATCTTCCATATCTTTGTATAAGGAAATTCATAGTAGGATATCCAAAGGTACTATATTAAATCCTCAATGGGCTTCTACGTTGTAGTTAAGTCCCTCGGATTATATAGTACTACTCCATAATTAGACCCCTGAGTGGTCTAGTTAAACAGATTGATCCAAAAATCTGGTTAGTAAAATCATGTGATGATATAGCTGAAAGGACTCCTTGGTGGTCTAATTAAAAAGATCATGTGTTGATCTGATTAAAAGGACCCTAGGGTAGTCTAGTCACACTCATCACAGATTTGATATTTTTCTTCCCCGACACATCATGAAATGCACTGTGCGGACTGTGCAAGGAATTACGTAATTATGGACGCATACATAACTATAAAATTTAGTGCACAGAAACCACAGCAAGTTTTGTCATGTATCTAGAGTTAACTCTGTTCATTTTTGTTTCTGAAGATGTAAAATGACTATTCCGTTCATTTTTGTTTATGAAGATGTAAAATGACTATTCCGTTCATTTTTGTTTCTGAAGATGTAAAATGACTATTCCGATCATTTTTGTTTCTGAAGATGTAAAATGACTATTCCGTTCATTTTTGTTTCTGAAGATGTAAAATGGCTATTCCGTTCATTTTTGTTTCTGAAGATGTAAAATGACTATTCCGTTCATTTTTGTTTCTGAAGATGTAAAATGACTATTCCGTTCATTTTTGTTTCTGAAGATGTAAAATGACTATTCCGTTCATTTTTGTTTCTGAAGATGTAAAATGACTATTCCGATCATTTTTGTTTCTGAAGATGTAAAATGACTATTCCGTTCATTTTTGTTTCTGAAGATGTAAAATGACTATTCCGTTCATTTTTGTTTCTGAAGATGTAAAATGACTATTCCGTTCATTTTTGTTTCTGAAGATGTAAAATTAACTATTCTGTTCATTTTTGTTTCTGAAGATGTTGTGGAAAATGACTATTCTGTTCATTTTTGTTTCTAAAGAATGCCTGTTGAAAATAATTCTGTTCATTTTTCATTTCTGAAAAATGTTCGTTAAAGAGAAATTACAGGATTACGTCTTGTTCATCTTTGATGGTTATTTAACACAAAGTCACAAATAGACTCCTACGAATGAATTTCGGGACGAAATTTCCTAAAGTAGGGGAGACTGTAACACCTGTGCCTTCACGGCCATCAAACAAATACCAAACCAATGTAATATTATATTTCATACTTGGGATTTGTAAAAATATGTGTATCGTTTACACATATCAACTCTTGTTCAATTTCAAACCCTAAATCGCTTTCTGGAAGGTTATACGCGCACCGATGCGTAAATATAACCAGTTTAATCCAACAAACACTCCGGAATAGTGAAATAGGCTTAACATACCTTAAATAACTTTGACATAACTTAGACATAAGTTTTGGAAGGTTTGGTGTGGTGAAATCAAAGTTAAATCGCTTACAGGGACTAAAGTTGACAAACTGCGAAAGTATGTCAATTTGAACTGTAACGAACATTCCGGAACATGACCATAAGTTAAACACACCTTAAATATCCTTTACATAGCTTAGAAATAGGCTTTGAGGGGTTTGGTGTGCTAAAATAAACTTTTGGGACATTCAGGGACTAAAAGTGTCAAAAAGTGCACAAGTTTGCATTTTCGCGCATAACTTACGTTCTGAATACATCTGGACATCCAAAAATTTATGTGAGCATGACTATATTATATTTTAGTGTTCGCCATAAGAAAAATCCATTCGTCGCATCATTTGGATCGTTTTTGCGTTCGTTACGACTTCCGTCGTAATTAACCGAACAACGCAATCGTACGGCCAAACGAACCGACATCCGAGATATTTTTGAGCACAATTTAAGTTCCCTATACTTTAAATTCATTTTAGAGCTTTGAAATGGGGTTAACGGGGCTTAAACGTGTCAAAAATGCATCGAAAACCAAGTTTAGGGGCTGCAGGGACCAAAACTGTAAATCTGCCAAAGTTGTTACCTTACGGACCTCAACATTGTCAGCTTTGAGGTCCGTAAAGCAAGTTCAGACCAGATGCAGAGTACTTAACAGCCTGTTTTCAGCTGTTTTGCACTCCTAATCTCTCTTCCACATGTTGATACCTTATGGTGGGTGGCCAATTAACCTACCATAAGCTTCCGACACTTGTACGGGTGAGATCAAGGCACGTTTCCCGATAAACGATCCTAACGGTGGTGCATTTACTATAAATACCCAACCCCCCTTCCATTCAAAACCCACCAAATCTGATCCAAATGCTCTAAGTTGAGGCCTTCGCTTCATACCTGAGCTATTCGATCACGATTCACTAGCGGGGACCCTTCGTAAGTATTCTTTCGTTCTTTTCCTTATTTTTACTGCTTTTCGAGTCATAAAGTCAAACTTTGTTTGACTTTCAGCGTTGACCAGTAATGGTCAATGCGAAGTTCGTTAGAACTTCGCAACGTGATTGTAATCACGATGGTCATAGTCCCTTGGGACTATGCCTACTGATTACCACGTTGTCTAGGGTCGTAGGGTAAGCGATCTAATAAATCGCCTATACCTTCGAACCCGACCCAGTTTGGTCGATCATTAGGATCCGACCAAACACATTAGGTGGCTATAGTAGGTAGGGAATAACCTTCCGAGGTTATACCCTATGGTCACATCGTTTAAGTAGTTGTATGATAGGTAGTTTATATGCCTTAGGTAAATTACCGGAATACCCTTTTCATGTATAATTGGTAATTAAACATATGTAACCTAAACCTTTGTCACATAACTGATTATGTAATATGTTTAGGCATATAACACTTGTCATAGGGCTAGTTAGGCGGTCCGAACACGTTTCACGCGAACGACGCGTTAAAGTAGCACAAGCTACCTAAACGGGTCGTAATGGGTCGTAGACACTTAGGTTAAGTTTCATTTAGTAGGTAGGCTTTGTTAAACCAAAAGACACGAGTCTCTACACTCGTTTGGTTTACAAACCCTAATGCTACCCGATCCTCCGATTTAGGTCCGGTTTATTAATGTAGTTACCTATACTAGGTGCCGTTTGATATCCGCGATCTCTAGCATTGTTTAGTTGTTACTCAAGGACTACTGAGCAATCTCAGGTGAGTACATAGACCCCTCTTTTACTGTTTTCCAAACTGTTTTGGGGTGGAACACATGTGCCTACTTGTTACTTTCATGCTTTCCTGTTTTGACATCATATACTTGCTATGTTCATTAGTACATTATAGTACATGATTTCATTACATTTCATGCTATGTATGCCCATTGTGTGCGTACTTAGTACATCGTTCTACATTACATTTCATGCTATGTATGCCCATTGTGTGCGTACTTAGTACATCGTTCTACATTACATTTCATGCTATGTATGCCCATTGTGTGCGTACTTAGTACATTGTTTTACATTGCTTTTCTGTTGCATATGCTTATCCAGCATATGAACACATTATACTACATATTGAACCGTTGTAATCATTTGACTGTGAACCGTTTGTATCTGTGAACCGTGTGAACCGTATTTGACATAGACATTTCGGCATAGACATTTTAACATGATTGACATTTAATCATGCATTTTTCCCACAAAACATAACTTTGATTTAAACCAAGTTTTACTTCAATACTTTGTTTTTTTGTATATGGTTTAGTTGAGACATTTCACTTGCCATACATGATATTTTGACATAGACATTTGACATGGATATTTGACATAGACATTTTGACATTGGTTTGGTCTGATTAAGTGATTAAGTAACGGTGCGTGTGTAATATGATACAAGCATGGTGGATACGCCGCTGGTACTTCCTATATATAAGTGTTTGTATGGTATTACATATTGTAGCGTTATTTGAATCATTTCAGTTTGATACATATAACATTTTATACAAATAACATACTTTTCACAAGACATTGTTTTACAAACAACTTATCTTATACAAATCCATTTTACTATGGTTATCCATTTAACCATACATTATTCACTTATTTATACATATCATCTGAACTCATTGTTTTTCAAATGATTTACAAAACAAAGCAAATTACAAGGTTCATGACTAAACATTTTCTCAAACATAAGTCATGGAACCTATTTTCACAAAACCTATGTATCTCATAGGCATTTTTATGCTGACGTACCTATTTTCACATGTGTTTTTCAGGAACTGTTGCATAAGATGATCAAGATACATATAGGCAGACTTGGGCTTTAGTGACAATAAAAGATACAAGACTAGTTAATTATGTTGTATTTCTTTGTTTGTTAAGACATTGTAACACTTTTAATCAATAAAACGAAACTTCAATTGCCATGGATTTGAAACGATTAATTCTGTTACAACACTCCCCGACATTTCCGCCACGTTTTGTATGTTCCACGTGGTCGGGGTGTGACAGTTACAGTTCAAATTGGCATACTTTCGCAGTTTGTCAAGTTTAGTCCCTGTAAGCGAATTAACTTGTTTTTGACATACCAAAGCCTTCAAAACTTATTTCTAAGTTATGTAAAGGTTATTTAAGGTATGTTAAGTATATGTTGATGTTCCGGAGTATTTGTCGCATTAAACTGATTACGTTTACGCACCAGTTTGCGTATAACTCTCCAGAAAGCGATACAGAGTTTGAAATTTAATAAAAGTCAAAACATGAAAAAATGTAAAACACAACCAAACAAACATTAGTATCAAATAACATTGTTTTATTGATAATTGAACTGTTCACAATGATTACAAGCACAGTTGTTACAAATACGCAGGTTAAATGTAGGCATCCTTCCCAATCCGAGGACGGAGGTACGTATGAATAGCTAGGTTTAGTGTAGGCGTCCTTCCCAATCCGAGGACGGAGGTACGTATTCTTCCCAATCCAAGAATACGCAGGTTTAGATGTAGTCTATTAGTGGTGATTATACAGGTTTCATCATAGTTTCTTAATCCCATTCCCAACCCACCGGGAATCCCATGCCTTAAGAGTGTGAACTCACCTCGGTTTGCTCGGTTTGACTAGTTACGTGTTCAAGTTGCTCAAAACAATCCAAACATAGTTTATCAGTAACAATCAGTGTTGCACTCAATTTAAATTACGTATTTTGTCACATAATACACTGTACACATTCGGAATACAAGTTATTTCACATCACAAGTATTATCTACTAATTAACACTTGACAATTTATTGCATCAACCCTTTTAAGGTGCGGCCCACATGATTTCAGGCCCAGTTAAGTGTATAACCTACTCGACGTGCAATCCAATACGCGGATCGTTTCATGCGGCCCATTTAACCAGTTAATCACATGTATGCTAGTGTCTGTATGTGCATTGCCCATTTGAATCTTAGCTAAACCTTTCTACTTATGAAGCTCGATTACCATACAAGGCCCAAGTGAGTATATGTATTTCGGCAGTTTACACATTAACCCCAACCAAAACAGATTATATACCAAGGGTCCAATTTCACCATTAAATATACTCAATCTAATCAATATTTGATTTAACCTAAATGTATAACTACCATTTAGTAATTTTGATATCATGAACAATTCTTGCTATACATCATTAACCAATAACACCTACACGGTTCTTTCATCTAATCACAGTAAACCCTCTAACTTGCAACCACATAACAAGTTCTAATTACCAACATACATATACAAACAATCCCTCTACACAAGATAGCGATAATCACAGCCGATACATATAGGTATATCATGTACTTACTATTTTGCACAAACAAACAATACAGACCATGCCCATGTTATTCAGCCCACATCACAATTAACTTAGTTCAAATGTAGCAGCCCAATTCCATTACCCCGGCCCAAAAACAGCTTCGAGAATAACTTATTAGGCTGGGGTGGTCCAATTTCATGCGAAGCCCAATTATCAATTTATTTAGTTTATGAGTTATCATGTGTTACCATCACTAATATTACCCTATTTTCATATAACCTGATGACTCTTACAAACATAGCCGGCAACTATATTCACAGTATTATTCTATTGGACCGATTTGTTTGGTGGACTGACTAATATATTGGGCTGCTAACCTAGCCGCTAACCTATAGGTTGAATAATGAATCCAAACTAAATCACATGCAAACCTTAGATCATAAATCATGTACAATTTATGAAATCATGTGCACTTTATAAAATCATGTGCAACCTCAGAGAGCAATCAGTATTTACAATCATTATGTCTATAATTATTACAACCTACAACAATTCCTAGGATCATATCGACACACAGCAACATTTATTCATAAATCATGCATGATTAATACAACCAACTAATAAAAATCACATGATGGAAAGAACATACCGATTGCAGAATTATAGATAGAGGAGAAGGTCACGAGAGGGGGGGGGGGGGAGGGGTATCTACTGCCGTATGAATTCTTGGGGAAGGTAGGGTTTAGTGTATTGTAATATTTTTGTAAGGAACAATAACAAAGTTGAGAGATATATATGAATAAGTTGCGTGACATCCAAGTGTAATGCCAAATATTACACAAGTGGGCTGGTGTTCATGGACTTCTTTGGGCTACAGGACTGGGCCGAGACCAATGGTATTCAAACGGTGTGCATAGGGCTCGGGTGATCAGTACATGGCCCAGAATACCCAAAGTATGTATATGTGGCCCAAGACATTAATTAATAAGTTATCATGTTTAGTTTAACAGAGTTATATCTGAGCAGAGTGTTTAACATAGACATTAAATAAACGTTACTAACCTTGAGAGTTCAGGTTGTCACAGAAAAATTCTTGGAGGAGGCTTGGGTTATATAGGGGATGGATTAGGGTTTCATTGGGTTGGGCTTTGGAAGTGTTTAGTGGGCTAAATAACTCAAAACAAGGAAATTAAGTGGGCTGATGCAAGGCTGTTAACAGCCCTAAAATTTTTATTTTATTTTATTTTTTTGACATTAGAAGGTATATATTTGATGTTTAATAAAGTGTTACATGGTGTCTAGTATGTATGTAGCTTGTAACAAGGTCCGAAATGCATAAATGACATGTTTTAATTTAGCAAAAAGTGTGATAACCTAGGTGTGTATAACACATGAAATGTAACAAGTATGTATGTTTTATAGTTTGGTATGATCAAGTGAAAAAAAAACATACAACTTAAATCTTATAATCGAATAACTAAGTGTTTAAATGTATGAATATTTAAGGATTACGAATACACGATCATTGTTTACGAGTTAAGCTTACGTTTATACGAATTACGAACCATGTATCAAACGAGTGCACGTATCAATGTATAATCATGTATAAACGATGTATAAAAGATTTGTTTAATTACGATCAAAGTCTCGGATTTTACAACGATACAACGAAATAGGATTACAAGGAATACAAGATTTCCAAAAAATAGAATTTTAAGCAATGGTTTCTAAATATGGAAAGTATGAAAACGCAGGGCGTTACATTTATTGTCTCATCAACATTTCCCTAACTTGACCCTTGAATTGTAGTTCAAAGTTAAGGGAATCTTCATCATCCTCATCCCTGCAAAGTTGAAGTTCTAAAAGATCTTGGAGGTAAGCTACACTCAGGCCTAGCGCATCCTCCCTTGATATGTGTTCAACTTCTCCACTGGACTTGAGCAAAGTCAATACCTGGGTCTTTTGATCAGACTTCCACTTTAGTATTTTTGAGTTCAGTGGGTTTCTTGTGAGAGTTTTTATTTTTGATGAGTTTGGTGATGAAGGCCTGCTCATAAACCTTTTTGCAATATCTTGTAACTTTGATGAGTCAGGATTCTCTTCAATCATTCTCTTGATGGCCACTTTCATAATGTCATCTTCTCTCTGTGCATCTTCTTCATCTATCTGCTTTTGCCTTTTTCTTTGATTCAAGGCAATGATGGAATGTCAGATGATCTGAACAGAGGTTTTAGAGAGAGGGCCTGCTGCTGTGACTCATCTGCTTTCTTGTTCTTGTATGTTGGTTTCTTTGGAGCTTTAGGATCTGTCTCTCTTAGTTTTTCCAGCTTCTCATACACCATGTCAGTGTACTGCCTAGACCACTTAGATATGGTTTTTGCTGAACCATACTTGGCTGTAACCAACTCAGCCTTCTTTCTTTTGTATTCCAGGGTAAGCTCTGCAATAGTCTATATGTACTTATTCCAATCCGGTGCAGACCTTTTCATACTGGGATCATTCCTTACCATTTCAATTCTACTTGGTTCAGCTTTGAATGCAATGAGTGGCCAGTCTTTAAATTGTTCAACTTTGGCACGATAGAACGTGTCTCTCATGATAAGCTCTAAGAGATCTTTCCTCATTTCCTTTTGTAGATCAGCATTTGGTGGTAAGTTTGACATCTCTTTTCTTAAGTCTCTTGCATAGTCTTCCAATTTCTTGACTTTACTAAGCCCATGCTGCATTCGACTTGAGATGTTACTATCACCTTTCCCTTTACCTTCATACTTGGCTTGCAACTCAGCTTGTCTGCTTTTGAGCTTCAAATACTCATCTATATTCTTTGGAGGTCTAAAGCCATGAAGGGATGGGAACTTTCTTTTTGCAGGATCATCCACTGTATAAAATTGTCTCATTTCTCCTTTTAGTGCATGTAACTCCAGTGGATAATCTGCTGCTAAAGGAATGGCTCTTGAAGGATCATGGCCTTCAAGTGATTGTGGGTCAACAAGTACATTTGGTGGTGGTGATGGTGGAGGAATGAATGGTTCAGGGTTGGTTTGGATGAAAGGTTCAGATGATATAGGAGTAGGTGCAGGAATGTCATCATCATTCACCTGGAACTTTCTTTTTCTGGTGTAGACCTTTTTAGGAGAAGGGGTGTTTGTTGAAGATTGGGAAATATGAATGAGTATGGCTTGGGAAGGGAATTGGAAGGTAGTGATTGGTTGACTAACAGCTGTTGAAACAACTGGTGTCTCAACCGCTATTGTCATAACAACTATTGAAGTATCAACATTTGTTGCAGCAGTGGATGGTATTGGTGATGATGGTTTTGTTTTAAGCTTTTTGGTGGGTTGTTTTTGTGGTGGTGGTGTTGATTTTGGTGTAGCAATGGTTGTTCTTTTGGAACCAGCAGTGGTTTTGAGACCATCAGTGGTTGTTTTAGGTGATGAGGGTGATTTGGGATATGTGGCAAGTGGTGGTTTATTGTGTTTGTGGGATTTTCTTCTATCAGAAGTTCCAAGACCCATTGTTTTAATTTCCCATTCCTTCATTGCCTTTTGTTCCTTCTTCCACTGCCTTTCCTTTGTCTCATTCTGATTCTGAATTGTCTTTCTGTTTTTCTCCACTTCATCTGCTAGAAGATTAAGGGTTTCATCAACTCCCTTTTTCCTTTCATTTGCAGGTGTTTCAGCAATGGTTTCAAAAGACTTCTTCTCTGATTCTGGCTTTTTCTTTGGCTGCCTTGGAGTAGGTCTGCCAAACTTTTTCATATCATGTTTCTCCCCCTTTTTGGCATCATCTTAATCATCATCATCTTTGAAGATAGATGCAGGGGCAGTTCCAGTAAGTTTAACCAAGGCCTCTTTGATGGCTTTGATGTTAGCCTGAGTATCCTTGTATCTTACATCAACCATATTTCTGAGTAGTGCCATTTGATGGTTGTGCTGAGTTTCTGTAAATTCCCTTTGAGCTGTAATAATTGGCTGAATGCATTCCATAGCTCTTGGGAATATTGTTGTGGAGCGGGTTGACTTTTGGAAGCTTGAACCAGAAACTCAATAGATGTGTTCATTTTTGTAACAATTGTTTCCATAGTAGAAAGCCTCTCCGTCAAATCTTGGTATTTTAAACCATCACCCAATTTAATGGGATCATCTAATTTCCCACTAGCAGTGGTTGTATCAGCTGTTGGACCAGGAGAAGTCTCTAATGGTTCATCAACTGATGCCCCTTTGTCTTGGTACTGGGGACCTCCCTCTGCTGTAGTTACCTTGGAAATCTCACCAGTAGTTAATTTGAACACACCAGTGGATACCTTGATAGCATCAGTAGTGGTTGCCTTCAAGGGAGTCTGATTGATGTAACTACTGTCCAGGTGTAGATCAGTGGATCCAACACCTGTAGTGGCTGCTCCACTTGAACAACCAACTGGAATTTCATAGAATTCCAGTGGTGTAACCTCCTCATCTATTTGTGGGATAACTAATTGAGGGGATTCAGACATAGCCATTGTTGTGGTTGTACTCTCAGTAATGTGTTGGTGAGACGGGTTGTTTTGTGTCTGAAGCTCAATGGCATCAAACAGTGTTTTGATGGATGGTGGAATTGGTGAAGTAGGGATAAGTGTTGAAAGAGAATTTGCCCTGGGAGGAGGGCTGTTAAGCATATTCTCAATTGAGGATAATACTTCATGATGTGGTGTCCCTGTGCTTACAACCTGTTCCTTTTGTGAAGAAGCAGGAGGAGTTAAGGCTTTTGGTGGAGATCTTTCCAACTGTTGTGAGGAAGTAGCAATAGTGGTTATTGGTGACATTTGTGTTGTCACTGGATTAACTTCTGGGATCTCATCTTCCAGAAGGTCATTTTAGAGGGTTTGGTGGGCCTTTTGGATTTCTTTTTGGTCCTTTTGGGAGTTTTTGGTGGGGGTTGCACAACAGTGGTTGTGCTGCTGTGGTCACCATGAGACAGTGGGCTCAACAGCAAAAACCTGAGGAGCAGATGTGGACTCATCCAAATTTTGATCAGGCTCCTGTGTTTGTGTTTTGGAAGGTTTTGACTTTGACAACCTTGTAAAAGTTTCAGCAGAAAGACTATTTATTTGACAAGGAGTACCTTGGACAAGCACTCGTGCACTGTCTTTTGGTACTTTTGGTTGTAAATAATAGCTCAAAAACCTTGGAAACAAAAAAAATGGTTTCTTCTTTTCTTTGATATTATTTACATTTTAAACCAAATCATTGAAAATCTCTTGGGAGTAATTGAAATCAGTTTCTGCCATGATAGCATATCCCAAGTATTGAATTTTCAAAGGAATTTCATTAAAAGCTGTTGTTTTATTTGAACCACAGGTGAGCAGGGTATGAAACAGGAACTTCATGGGAGGTGGAAATTCTCCCTTTTGCATTGTAGCTTTTGTGAGTTGTCCTGCATACCCTCTTTCGATCAAATATTTTTTATACTCATCCTTTGAGAAAGAGTTTTACCTGTGAGATCGTTCATCTCAAAAACTTATGATATGGATTGGGGTGTGACGGAAACCAGAATTTCTCCTACTTTAGATGTAATAGCCCAAGGCTTGTTGTCTTAAACTTCCAATTTTGCATTTTTCTAGAAATCTCGTAGGGTTTCTTGGTAGATGGGTGTGTTGTAGGTCAACAAAGTTTTATATTTTGAAGATGAGAGAGCATCAATGATTGAGAGGAAATCTTTGTTTTTACTTGTTTTTTCAAGTGTACAAAGGTAGTTATGTGGGTTTTTGAGAACGAGAGCCATGATGATTTTGAGAAATTTGCAAGTGGAAGAAGATGAATGGAAGATGGAAACCGCTTTTGTAGGAATTTTGAATTCGATACGGCAGTGAAAACTCTATTTGGGGTTTTAATCAGGGTTTTATAAAAGTGAAAAGTGAATGCTGATGTGGCAGCGGTTACAAAGATCAGACGGCTAAGAACTGTCCACTTGACAACCTCTGATGGAAAGTGGATGACAGTTGTTAGGGAAACCACTGATGGACAATATCAGTGGTTGACAACAATGAGAATGTGAGCAGTGGTTGTTCTAAACTATCAATGGATAGCCATCAGTGATTGAAACACTGATGTTTGGTCAACAGTGGTCAACCAGAAGAATGAAGGAACAGAGGTTATCTTTCAGCAGTCGATAATTTTCAACAATCAGATGTTTGAACCAAAACAGTGGTTATAACAGACTTTTAAGGATTAATGAAAACTTTCATTTTTAACTATTTTTAAGGATGGATTTTTTATTTTCTTAAAACATTTTAATGCTTTTTATTCATAGAAAAACAAGGATTTTTCCTGTTATTCCATGTTAAGCATGCCACTTCTAGAGATCAAGCTTTCAAAGGTGGATATGTCTAATGCTTTTGTTAGCACATTTGCCAGCTGATCCTTAGTTGGAACTTGATGCAGAGAAATCAAACCTTTTTCATAGCAATCCCTCACAAAATGATGTCTGATGTCAATGAGCTTGGTGGTTGTGTGTGAAACTGGATTTTTGATGATATTTTCAGCTGCTTGACTATCCAACATGAGGGGTGTCTTTAAAGCAGTTATACCAAAATCCAGCAGTTGGTCTTGAAGCCACAACAGTTGGGTTGTACAGCTTGCAGTAGCAATGTATTCTGCTTCAGCAGTGGATGTGGAAATAGTTGCTTGCTTTTTGCTTTGCTAAGACACTAAGCAATTGCCTAGGAATTGACACCCTCCTGAGGTGGACTTCCTTGTTATGTTAGATCCAGCAAAGTCACTGTCTGAGAAACCTGAAAACTTGATATTTCCATCAGGTGGATACCAGATACCAAGTGTGGGAGCACCTTTTATGTATCTGAATATCCTTTTTACAACAATAAGATTTGACTTTCTAGGAGCTGATTGGGATCTTGCACAAACACATGTTACAAACATGATGTCTAGCCTAGATGCAGTTAGGTACAATAAAGACCCAATCATGCTTCTATAAAGAGTTTGATCAACCAAATCATCCTTTTCATTAGACATGACTATCTAGGTGGTTGCCATGGGTGTACTACATGGCTTGTAATCATTCATCTCAAATTTGTTTAGAAGTTCTTTAGCATATTTACTTTGATGAATGAAAGTTCCATTTTGCATTTGCTTAACTTGGAGACCAAGAAAGCATTGTAGTTCAACCATTGCACTCATCTCAAACTCAGCTGTCATGAGTTTTCTGAACTCTTCACACATTTTTTACATGTGCTTCCAAATATGATGTCATCCACATAAATCTGGACAATCATCAAATCTTTTCCTCTCCATTTTAAAAACAATTTTTTGTCAATTTTACCTCTTGTGCAACCAATAGAGATTAGAAAAGTGGAAAGAGTTTCATACCAGGCTCTTGGTGCTTGTTTTAGTCCATACAAAGCTTTGTTTAGCTTGTAGACATGATTTGGATTAAATGGATCCTCAAAGCCAGGAGGTTTAAAAACATATTGATAGCTTCCAATCTTACTACAGGGGCAAAAGTTTCATCATAATTGATGCGTGTGTGTGGTGGTTATATATTTTATGTATAATTTTAGCCCTTTTTACACTTTAGTCAAGTTTTAAATTTATAAAACATGATATTTTACTAACACCAAACACACATATGGGCAAGTGCACCCATCGTGAGCGTAGTATAGTGTTGGTAAGATACCGAGGT
>JARYGA010019174.1:0-33893 GCA_030545235.1 Helianthus tuberosus
AAATTGTCGAAAGCTTGTATCACAGCATTTAGTGCGTCCTTGGCCCCTTCGTCGTACCCGATAACTTCTTCAAACGAGCGAGCTGAACCCTTGGCCGCCTGAAAGCCCTGTTTAATCCCTTCATTCACTCCAACCACATTAACGTTGTTCACTAAATCAGCGACCACCTTCTCTAGCTCGGGGCTTTGGTGAACCAGCTTAACCACCCAAGCAACCCCCTCAGTCAAGAACCATTGCTTGGTAAGCATAAGTTCAGACACAAGGGCATACAGCTCAACCATTTCGCCATCACAATGGGTTAACATCCCCTTCGCTTCGTCAATCGTTGACCGGTGAGATTCGATGGCCCTGTCACGAGCCCTCTCAAGTTCGTCCTTATCTGAAGAGAAACAGGGTTTAAAAAGAAGTAGAAACAGGAAATAGAAAGGAATTAAATTACGAACGTACCACTAATCAGGCGATGATGATCGGCCAGAAGTTGGTCATAGGACGTTTGCATCTCTTTAGCTCAGCCTTATTTCTTTTCTCCACATCAGATAGTTTCTTCTCCAAATCACCAAACTTCAACTTAAGAGCTTCCAGGTCCTGAAGAGCTTTATCTCGGGCTTCGTAAACGGCCGCAGCTGAAGCTTGGGAAGATTTATTAACCTCCTTTCGAGACCTGCTCTTTCAAACGATCCACCTGAGACCGAAGAGACAAAAGCTCCTGTTTGGTTTTCGATCGAGCATTATCTTCATTTTCAAGTTGGCAATCTCATGCTCAAACCTGTGACAATTCGATTCCGATTCAACCCAACATTTATAAGTCTCAACCACCAGGGAGTTCGATTGGGCTTGATTCAGCATCAGAGCATTCCCCAGCTCAGGACCGCTCATCTTTCGGTAATGCGCGTGTTCGGCAGGAGTTCCAAGGTGAAACAAAGCCATCTTTGCTGACAAGGCATCTACGATCCTATCTTTGTTCGCCAACGACCACTCAGGTACGTACTTCTCCAAAGCGCGAGCAGAATCCATATCCACAGCATCACCCGAACCTAGCTCCCGGCATAAGAAAACAACTTCAGTTTCGTACCATAAAGGGGAGGAAGAGGCACTACCCCCACCATCAATCGGCTGAGGACTTGTCCTTGAAACGTTAGAAGCGACTCCGGTCGTAGGCTTACCCGAAGGAGAAGGTTCGATCTTCTTGAAAGATAGAGGATCGGGCATATGGATATCTTCAATAACTTTGGTAGTCGACCCTCCAAAAGATAACGGGCTCGTCGGAATATTGACCGAACGATCCCTTGGGGTACGACCACCGTGAAGATGGGCGTCTAAGTTCGCCAACAAGCCCGCAGCAGTAGAAAACTCGGTGTCCTGATCGTCTTCATCATCCTCCAAAGTGATGGTTTTGAAATCCATTTTCTTCTTCTTCACTTGTTTGAGATTCTGATCGGATTTGGAAGAGGTAATCCGTCTTCTTTTCAAACTAACTTGAGGACGCTCCTCATCACCATCATCATCACCCTCTTCTCCCCCTTCAGCATGTGCTCCTTTGTCTTCGATAGAAAGATGCTCCGAGCCGTATATAACAAACTTGGAACCAGACCCTTTCGTTCCGCTCGAGCTAGTCTTCTTGCCCTTGTCACTACCAACCACCACCGCTGCCTGAGCCGGAGCAACATTCAACACTTGTGCCGTAGGAACTGAACCCGAACCTCCCTGGCCACCCGAACCTCCTTGATCAACTGGAGCCACTGGCTCTCGAATTGGGTAAAGATTCTCTTGCACGACACTCAGGTACGGTGGATCACCCTTCGGCGTCTTCGTGGCTCGAACGTCTAACTCAGTAGAGTCAAAGGATTTCAATCTGAGAGCTTCTTTCAAACCCATAGCTGCACAAAAACAAACAATAAATAATATCTATAGTCCAACATGATATAAAGCATACAAACGAACAATAAAATAATCGATAACAAATACAAGAAACGCCGCACAACTAACCCTCTTTGTTCCACTTAAGGGTAGGATACCACTCAGGTTCGGCCCAGATCGTGCTTATTCGTCCCATGACAAGAATGTGTTCCGAATACTTTTGTACGTGCCCGGCTTCCTTGATCAAAGTCGCATATAAATCTCTATTGAACTCAAAGTCTTCAGGAAGAGGGGGTGGGAGGCGTGACTTTTTCAATCTCCATGACATCTCGGCCGGAACGCATCGATCATCAACCAGGAAGAAACGGTATTTCCAATCCTTTAAACTGGTAGTAATCCATGAATAACAACAGACGTTTTTCTACCTAACCTCGAAGGTATACCAACTGCCGGACCGATTCAACTTGTAAAAAGCCCGGAACACATTCAAATCCGGGTCGGAGCCCAAACCACGACAGGATAACTCAAAATGACACACCTTGGCAAGGCCAAAGGGGTTCATTTAAGAAAGGTGAACCTCGTGAAATAAAAGGACGTCGATCAAGAACTTCGTCAGAGGAAGACGATAGTTGCAGTAGTTGAACAAGCGAGTATAAACTCCTATCTTCCCCGGGACAAAAGGATAAATGGGCGTATTCTTTTCGGGGAGAACAGGGTATAAGGAGGCAGGGATCGCGTATTGATCCACATACCATTTTAGTCCATTTTTATTCAAAACAGTGAAGCAACCGGATAAGTAGCTTTTGTTCGCCATACTAAAAAGAAGATACTAACCTGATCGGAAACTCTGGTTTAGAAAAAAAAAAAAAAAAAAAAGAAGGAGAAAACAACACAGGTAAAAGTGAAAAAGGAAAAGTAATTTTTTCTTTATATATAAAAAGTTTTTTCTCCACCGCCATAAGGCCTCCAATAAGGAGCCGACACGTCATGATAACTGACACAAGTCAAATGTCACGTCAGACAGGCGGAAGATAAAACGATCGTCGGTTAAATAACAAAAGTCACCGCCAAAATTTGAAATTCAAAAATCAACAATACAAACGACGAATCAGGGGATCAACTCGCCAAAAATTACGCCATTTTAGTTCGAAGCTTTTACCAAAGAAACACTACGAACTAGGGGGACTTGATGAGGATACGTCCTTGGTCGGACCGAATGACCAACAAACATAGGACCAAACCTCGTTACTTAAAGGGTCGGATCGCACCCAATGTCGTAAACAAAACGACTAAACACACTGATACGCCATAACTAACTGGGACCCACATCTTTAACTGCCCTGACAGTGACTGGTCCGACCCTAACTAACTCGCCACGTCAGCATGCCCAAAAACTATAAATACCCCGCCAAGGCTTCCAGCAAGGGGTAATCGCTACTTTCTCTCTCTAAACTCTCATCTCTCTCTTCCTGACCTATTCTCTCCTCACGAATACTTATTCTCACGCCCGAGCTTGGTCACAGAGAGGCCCCCCTCTCTGTGACGAGGCTAACGGTGTGTTTGTTTCCTTGTGATCTTGCAGGTTCTTGCCAGGTCATCTGAAGCTCTGCTCGAACCAGGTCGGACCAACTGGTTTTGAGTCTTCATAATTACTGGTAGTTACGTCTTACGAATTTGGTTATTTCTTTTTCGGTAATTGCATATTCTATTTATTAACTAGGGGTGGTGGTGCATTGACAAAGACAAACCCTTTAAAACACTTAAGTTGGGAAGGGAAAGATCTTGGATTCAAGTCCTACATACACGACAAAGGATTAAAGAAATTAGCCTTTCAAAAAAAACTATTTATTAACTTGTTAGACTTTCGATACTTATTACTTATAGACATAAAGATACATGTTAAATTCACATAAAAACAACATTTTTACTCTTTTACTTAAAAGAAAAATTAAATAAGATAGTATCCTCTGAAGATACTATCCTCTTCCAACCATACAAATCCAAATCCCTTCACCAACAACATATTTTAGACCAACCCACAGGCCGCCACCTGCAACCATCGCCAACACCATCTGTGACTACCAACCTTCACCGGTCATGTCGCACCATACCTTTCTTTCTTTCTTTAATTTCAGCTTTCACAACAAAATAGGAACAAAGTCTACATGAAGATACAAGTGGAAAAACAACCACAAATGATACACCAAATATTGTTATTTTTTTTTGCATATAAAACCACAAACACCTTATGCTTCAACATAAAAATAATATATGATATTTTTTTCATTTGTGAATGTCCAAAAAATATGTAAGATCAAATAGAGAAAGGCACCATGACATGTTTTTTTTTTTTTTTTTTTTTTTTTTGCATACAATAAACTATTGATGATACAATTAGGAGATTAATGGGTGAACACATAAAATTTAATTTTTTGCATACAATAAACTATTGATGATACAATTAGGAGATTAATGGGTGAACACATAAAATTTAATGGGTGTTTAGGTTTCTTCTTCTCCTTTCATATCGAATTTTTTAATCAAGAGGATTTGAGAGGTCAGAGGATAGGTTATTATATAAAAAATGTTTATTTAAGTCGATTTTGAAAAGGCTTTCGATACGATCAATTGGGGTTTTGTGGACTTAATTCTTCAACAAATGAACTTTCCAGACAAATGGAGACTTTGGATCAAAGGTATTTTTTCTTCCGCTCGGTCCTCGGTCTTGGTAAACGGTTCACCCACAAGTGAATTTCAATGTCTTCGGGGGGGTTCGACAAGGTGATCCCTTGTCTCCTTTTATTTTTATTTTAGCTATGGAGGCGCTTTCAAGCTTTTTGATTAGTGCCTCATACGCTGGGATTATCAAAGGAATTAAACTACCAAATGGGGGCCCAAATTTAACACATCTTGTCTTTGCGGATGATGTTATGATTTTGGGGGAATGCTCGGCACAAAATGTTTCAAATATTAGACGACTAATGAGATGTTTCTATCTCGTTTTGGGTTTGAAAATCAATTTACAAAAATCATCTATTTTTCGGGTTGGGACATCATCCAATGAAATTGCTCAAATGGCAAATCTTCTTAATTGCAAACATGGATCGCTACCATTCATTTATCTTGGGCTAAAAGTTGGGACAAATATGAATCTTGTAAATAACTGGGCACCAGTAATTGAAACTTTCACCTCGAGACCCTCACTTTGGAAAGCATCCACGCTTTCTATAGGTGGGAGAACGACACTTATAAAATCGGTTTTGGATTCACTACCCCTATATTACTTTTCATTATTTCAAGCTCCCTGTTCGGTTATAAATAAACTTGAAAAACTTAGAAGGGATTTTCTTTGGGGTGGGAACGAAACAAGAAATAAAATGCATTGGGTTCGTTGGGACAAAGTCATTGAGCCAGTCGTAAACGGAGGTTTGGGTATGGGCTCGTTAAAAGATATGAATAGCGGGTTACTAGCAAAATGGGCATTGAGATACAAAGTGGAGGTGGGAAGGCTATGGAGAAAGGTTATCTCCTGTATACACTTTGATCCAAAACATGGCAATTTCCTTCCTTCTAAGCGGGGTCTATCATGTGTCTGGAACAACATCATTAGAAAGGAGGCGACACTTAGAAAAGATAATATCCATCTTAATCGCCTCATTAAGGGTTCGGTGGGTAACGGGAGGGATGTTCAATTCTGGACCGACACTTGGGTTTCCAATCTCCCATTTCAATACCTATTTCCGACTTTGTTCTCACTTGAAAAATTCAAAGGATGCATGGTTATTGACAGGATTAACTCTCTGGGTCAGATTACCAATATCGATTGGTGCTGGCATAGGCTTCCCACATCAAATATGGAATTAACGGAGTTGAATGGTATCAATGCGATCCTGTCACAAATACATATCACTAACCGTGACGATTGTTGGGTATGGCAGGCGGATGACTTGGGGACTTTCACGGTCAAATCGCTTCGGAAGATCATTACAGGTATTAATCTAACCCCAAGTGATTTTGTCTTTGAATGGAACAGGTGGATACCACGCAAGGTGAACATATTTGGTTGGAGGATGTCTCTGGACCATCTACCCACTAGAGTGGCGCTGGAAAGAAGACACATATCTATGTCCACGACCCTATGCCCCTTATGCAATGAATCGGTTGAGACGGTGGACCACCTGTTTACATCCAGTCTCGTTAGCTCAATTGTATGGCAGATGGTCTCGACTTGGCTTTCAATCCCACCCGCTTATGCTTTCACTGCCTGTGATCTACTCGGGTTGCACAATACTATAACTGAGCAACAACCAAAGAAGAAGATGACACAAGCTATTTTGTTGATATCATGTTGGAGCATTTGGAAACTCCGCAACGAGGTTGTCTTCTCAAGCCGAAGGATCGATATTACGAGGCTTTTAGCGGACATAAAGGCTACGAGTTATCTGTGGATAAAAAATAGAGCTAAATTGTATTCGGTAGAATGGGCTAATTGGCTTGCCTTTGATTTCTTGTAAGTTGTTTGTTGTTGTTGGTTGCGTTTTCTAATAAAATTTACCGTTCAAAAAAAAAACTTCATCTATGTGTCAAATCAACCTTTTTTTTCCATTTCACTTTTTCTCACTTCAAGGAAATGGTTTAATCTCATTAACTTCATCTAACCATATCTTTTAGTGGTTTTGGGTCTAAAAAAAAGAATAATTAATTCAATCTCTTAACATTGGGTTAACATGTTAACACATAACCCATTTAATGCCCTTTAACATAAGGAGGAAGTGGTTTGCTATGTTAGGTGTTAACATGTCATGTCACTCTTAACACTCTAAATGTTAGAGTACATGGCCTATTAAGAAATCAATTATTTGTTTAAGGTGATAACAAAACTAACGTGCGGCGACTTCAAAACTATGTAATAAAACTTTTTTACAAATATAAAAAATACATTATCTAAAATATATACAAAGCTTTGTAAACTTTTATGATAAGGGAAGATGAAGAAAACGTAGTACTTATGCCTTTTAATCTTTTATCACCATGTTCGAACATATGTTAATAATTTCATTTCATAGTTAAATGTTTTTAACCGCTAACTCATACATTCACTAAACATGTTTCTAAATCTATATCAATGTCCATCATAAAACTAGAACTCTCAATAGTTTTGAAATGAACACATTTACTACACTTCATGATACCGCATAGCTACAAACACTTTGATTGATAATTGCTATTACATACATACACATGGTTCATGTATTATCTCACCCCGGTTTTTACACCAAATCTTTATTTACTTTAAGAACAAATTAATTACATTGTAATCATAGATTGATTAGCAATAATCTTGTTATTATATACAGTGGCGAAGCTTGAGATTTCCGATCGGTGGGGCGGAAGTCACCGCACCTAAAAATTTCTATAAAACCGGGGGTTCGAAAACGTATATACCCAAAAATTTCTATACGAAAACTACATACTCTCCACTATTGAGCGAAAAGTTCGGGGGGTCAGCCGCCCCCTCCCGCCCAGCTTCCCCCATGATTATATAGGGACCTTCTGGTAACTACTCTAGTACCTTGTATTTTTTCCAATGGTATTTAGATATCTATCAACTTGATTATATTTTTTTTTCGGGTTGGATCGCATTGGGATATTTAGTTGTTGCAAGGCATTGGGCTTTGATGCATGTAAGCAACGGTTGACAAAATAAGATAAATAATTACATTCGTGATCGAGATAGAAGACTTGATTAAAAAAAATAGTAACAACACTACAAAGTAGAAGAAATCTTCACATTGAGCAATTGTTTCCACCTGTTTTGAGATTATATTTCTAAAATTTCGAAAAAGTCTTGATTAACTAAAACTATCTAAATTTAAGAGGCTGGAAACTAAATTTCGTTGAGAAAAACTACAAAGAACAAAATGTAGCCGTTTTGTGGTTTCAAGTTAACATGATTGTTAATCAGATATGTTCTTTAACTTGTTTTGTATCAAAACTTGCACAATTTATAAGCATAAAAATGCTTTTTACATAAGGAAAACCTACACAAAAAATGCAAAAGAATGGAAGGGTTCGAACCCCTGAGTCCTGACCTCTAAGGAAGACATTAGGACAAAGTAGATTAGCTACTGCACTATATAACAACTTTAGGATTAACATCCGCCAAGTTTTAGTGGTGTCATTGACAAAAAAAAAAAAAAAAAAAAACAAAACAAAAAAAGAACTAGGGTATCACTAGGGTTTCGGTTGTAGAGACTAAAGATTGTATATAATAAAAAAATTCGTGTCAAGTGATACCGTAGCTTGAAGGCTAGGTTTACCCCGAAAAGTATCTACCTCTAGCTTATATCCATAGGGGTTGTGTAAGGAGAGCCAACATAAGGTTAAGAAGAAAACCAAATAACCGAAACATAACTAATTGAAACGACATAACTGAACCAAGCAAACAACTAATTGTCCAGTTAAGTTTTGTTTCGAAAACTTTTGGATCTTCTATTGAGGTCTCGTTTTCAATTCTTGTAAACCCTAAAATCTAAATCCTTAAGTGACCTTTCTCTTTCAAGAAAATAAAATCCCCTAGCTTATCTTCAAGGTTACTATCTAGGTCTTTGATCAACATCCTTGTTATAAATATTTTGATTACTCAACCAGTCAACCTTTTATATTCAATAAAAACATCCAAATAACCCTCACTACCACAATGACTTCAAAGACGGATCAAGCTTAACCAAACCCTAGGACTCTCATAATTGCACGACCTTCGCATATCACAACCAATATTGAGCGCCATTTTGAAGTAGCATATCGATAAACAAGATTACACATATGGAAATGTAGGGCTTCTCAAGCTTTTTTAACCGCTAGATGCGAACTTTTATATATCAGATTTTTTTATATAGCCTTTACGCAAAATATTTGATAAGGTTTGGCATGTGATCAGAGTGTTACGCCCCGGTCAAAGATAATACTTATTTTCCCAAATTATCTTAAATGAGTTAGTGGTAGTAAGGGGTCGAACCATGGAAAGTTTGTGGTTTGAGTCGGGACTTGGTCAGTTATTTAGTTGAGACACTTATGAAGCTTGCAAGTTTGATTTATTTCTTTGTTTGTTGATTGGTTTGAAAAGATGTCGGAATGTACTGACAATTTGTTATTAACTACTAAAATTGGGTTGCTTGAAATAATGCAAAACCTTGAATACCTGATTGAAAATGATAATTTAGAACAAGGTTCACACTCGGTTCGATAATTGTAAAACCTAGGGTTCCTACACTTTTAGATTCAATTTAGTTGGATTTAGTTATTAACGGATTTAGCGTCACGTGGCTTAGGTGCCAAGAGCTATCAATGTTCAAGAACGGACCACAATGCACTTCATTACCAAGAACATGTAAATCATATCCTATGATAAGGCATAATTGCACATATTCATTTCACAAAGTCAAATTTCATAACTCACTCCACAATTCATGAATTCAATACAAATGCAAAACAATTATCAAAAGATTCAAATTCTTAAACAACTTGTCATAAATTAAATCATAAACATAATGTTGAAACCCTAGAAATTCTTACAAAAACCCACACCAGGGTGAAACCCGAGAGATTAGTTGCTCATGGATGATGGAACTAGGACACCGGATGAGAAGCACACAAATATTGACATCATTCTTGAATCTTGAACCTTTGAATGTGATGGATGAAGAATTTGGTTAGGAGTTGGTGGATTGTGATGGTGGAATAATTATAGAGATGATGGATTGAATGTTGTGGTTAGGGTTTGGTTATGGATTGAGGATAATTGTGGTGATAAATGATGATGGAGAGGGATTGTAGATGATGGTGGTGATGAATTAGGCTCCAAGAACTAAGTGATAATGTTCAAAATCCGTAACTCCTTCATAATACCCAAAATCCAGGTCAAAACTCAGTAAAAAACACCCAAATTGCGAATTTCAGCACATCAAAAACTACATTGCGTTGTCTGTAACACCCCGACCGCGTATGAAATCAACCTGCGGCGGAAACGTCGGTGGTCACGTTACAAATTGTTTCACAACACATGGTACTTAAAGTCTTGTTTTATTACACACTGAATTACATTGTCTTTAAAAGCACAAACAAACCATATATAATTGTCTTTTAAAATTTTAAAGTAATTAAGGCCCGAGTGCATCCTATGTGTAGCATGCTTTCATAATCATCATACATTTGGACCTGAAACATATGTGAAAATAATGTCAACATTGAATGCTGGTGAGTAACATAGGTTTTCTGGTCAAAACTCATGGCTTTGAGTGTTAAAAGAAAATGTTTAAGTAACTTCAAGAGTGAATCTTTGACAAAAAGTATTTCTTTTATAAAATCGTATGAGAAATCATTCGATTTAAAAGATAATAATGCATGGTTAACTTAAAGAACCATTTGTGTCTTTGAAATAATCAACCAAATATCTTGTTTTGTATAATCAAATGTCTTTGTAATAACCAACCAAATGTCTTGTCTTCTATAATCAAATGTCTTTGGTAAAGAAAATGTCTTGTTTAAACCAAAATGTTTTGTCTTGTATAAAACAAATGCCTTTTTGTATAAAACAAGTGTGGATTGTTAGCGAATACATTCAAGCCTTGTTGACTGTCGGATAAACATTTATAAAAATAAAGGTTTATCAATTATGTCACTCAGTTTCTGTCATTCCCAAAGGCAACTTTCAAACAGACCTAGGAAGCGGGATGGGGTTGCCAATCCTATGGTACCATAATATACTACCCGATACCAAATGCTCATCCCTAGTTTCGGATACTTGTACATACTACTCATAATATAATCTCAATAAAAATTACATCGAGACGTAGATAAAAATACGGTCGTCAAATATTTTTTTTTACTAAGTTTAGGAATTGTAGAGTAACTTTATTAAAGTTTAGGAGTAGCAGCGTTTGCCCATAAATAATAAACGGTTAATATTCCCCAAGTTGGTTCGTCACAGTAGCAAGGGATAAAGGCTAAAAGATGAAATACTAAAAGGAATAAAAGTAGAAGGACAAAATAAGCATACTACCAAAGTTAAGGCAGAGGAACTAAACATGCATTTACACAAAGTTAACCAATAGAAAGAAATCTTTATATATATACAGGGTGAGTTTCGGCTACAAAGTCCATTTTCCTACAAAGTCATAAAACACCACAATTTCAGCCATAAAACACACTCAAAACCCACAAATAACATAGTGGAGATCACTAAAACACAATATTTGAAACCTAACAGTCCTTAAAAACTTCAAACACACTATCATACAACTATGAATATAAAACACATCATGATAATCAAAATAAAACACACTAATGTTAGTCATTCGATAATCAAAGCCTTATCATAAAAAAACACAACACAAACCTACAAATATGGTGTTTTAGTGATCTCCACTATATTATTTGTGGGTTTTGAGTGTGTTTTATGGCTGAAATTGTGGTGTTTTATGACTTTTTACACTTTGTAGAAAAAATGGACTTTGTAGCCAACTCCCACCCTATATATATATATATAGTGGATGGTTCAAATGAGAAGAAAAAATTTGTAAGAATAAAAAGAATAAGTTTTAAACCAATAGAAATGCTCTATTTTACTTAATTTAATATGTGTATTTAATGTAATTAATAAGGGTATATAGGCAAATTTCTAATTATAATTAATTAGCTAACTAATTAAACTTGTAACTTACTTTTAAATATACTCTTTCAAGATAAAATAATTTAGGGTGAAGGACTATTTTCGACATCTGTAGGATAAATTTTAGTATACGTGTAGGATAAATTCTTAAATGTGTATGATAAATTTAAATATGCGTAGGGTAAATTTCGGTAAGTGTAAGATACATGTAGGATAAATTTTGAAATGTGTAGGATAAAATGTTTTTTTGCTTTATTAATTAGAGATAACATAATTAATGGGAGGAGTTATAAACTATTTAATGTTTTACCATTATGCCTTTTCTTCTTTTTCTTCTCACATTAAATTTCTTCTCAAATGAACATTCCCATATATATATATATATATATATATAGGAGAAGGATCCGTTAGGAACCACCCTTTATTGCGAGAACCGCGAGAACCAAAGTGAACACGTGGCATAATTGTAAATGTATTGAATTCTAACAAAAAACACACGGTGTCATAATTGTAAATATATGGATCTGTAACATAAACACGCGTGTCCCCTGTTTTAGGGTTTCTTCATCACATTTGTTCCCAATCCACAATCTGCATCATCATCATCATCATCATCATCATCTACACTTTGATTGAGGTTCACGGCTGTTCACGGCGGCTTACCGGCGACACACATGAGTTTACGGTGGTTCTCGCGACATTAGACAACAGTGTATCCCACAAATTTCATCCCACAAATTTCATTGCTGGGGCATTCGGGATTATTGCTACATATGGCGTCCTCTGATTCATCCCGTGTTGAAATATCTTGTGTTGAACCTACCGCATCCGATGATACTAACCCACCAGTCTCTGAATATCATCCTCATACATCTGATACTACCTATCTTGGTGGTCCATCTGCTGCCAAACCCGTATATGCTGTCAATCCAATTGAAAGTTGCAAAATTGTGTACACAACAGTTGATAGTCGACATTCCCTTCATGGATTTGAAATACCTACTCTTGATTCCATGTCAATACCAGCTAATGTTACGGTATCATCTGGGAATGCATCTGGGAATGTCAATATATCTGACCAATCGTTGTCAATTGACACTACTTCGACTGGTACAACACCCACAAATACAAAACAACCTCAATTGCAGTTCATTGGGTTTGAGACTAAAGGTATCCCATGTCCATTTTGTGTAATTTGTATATTATTCAATGTTATACATGTTTAAAATATGTTCACATTCATATTATGTCGTCACTAATTATTAATCAACAATATATGCACATGTGCACTGTGTTAACTTAACCATATTATAAATTATGATACATTATAAATATATGCACATGTGCATGATGACGACAATTAATTTGTTATATTGTATATTAAATTACATTGCACATGTAATTTGTTAAATTTTCTTATTAAATTCACAGGAACAAAGGAACAATTACGGCTGCTATACATTCTACGCCCAATGGCACCCCATATTGGATACCTGAAGTTGATGTTGAATACATTCCTGTTATAACCAGTGTGAACACATATCATTTTTGTAATTATATTATGTTTATAAAAAAACACACGCGTTCTGTTTTTTTTTCCTTATGTCATTGTTATCTCCACTTTAGGGTTTCAGTAGTTCACCAGCACCAGTTCATGGTCTTCACACTCGGCTGAGAGGCATTCACGGCGGTTCACGGCGGCGGAGAGCCGTGCATGGTGGTTTTCACGACATATAGATAGTCGTGTTCATGTATTTCATGGCGGTAGCAGTCGGCACGATGTTTACAGCGGCATATGGCGTCTTCTGATTCATCACGTGTCGATCCTCGTATATCCGATGAACCTCCTCATATATTGTCTGAATATCATCCTCATCCAACATATGTTGATGCCAAATTTGGTGGTCCATCTGCTGTCAATCCCGTTGAGAGTCACAGAATTATGTCTAAAACTGTTGAAAGTCGACATACCCTTCATGGGTTTGAAATTCAGACTATTGACTCTATGTCTACATCACTTTGACTGGTACAGCACCTACAAATACAGAACATCAAGAGTTGCAATTCATTTGATCTGTGACTAAAGGTATTATGTTGACTGTAAACGATGTTTATACTTTGTAAATGATATTGTATTAAATGATATGCACATGTGCATTATATTGACTGTAAATGATGTTGCATTAAATTATATGCACATGTGCATCATGTTGATTGTAAATGATATTGTATTAACTTATATGCACATGTGCATTATGTTGAAAATTAGACTATGTCATTGATGTATAGATTCTGTTTATGTATGGATTCTGAACAGGTGCCTTATGGATGACTATCCAATTATGTACAGAATGGCATTAAACAAAGGGTCTTGGGTGGCAGACAACTACAAGAAAATGGAAGAACAAGCCGACAACCGGGGAGGCATGGGTGGAGTTTATGCATCTTTTTGGCGCTGCTGAGAAACACCAGAATGAAGACTGGTCAAGATGGGTGGGGTTGGAACTCGGAAAATAAGTCGACTTTTAATGTTAAACCATTAGAGAGGATTTGTGTGTCACAAGCGAGGACCCGTCGAGTGGCTTTGTAATGACCTGGAACGGTTGGGCTACACCTAAAGCCAATATGTTAGAATGGAAAAGCGTCGAAGGCAGGTTACGGACAAAGACAAATCTGGAAAAAAAGGGAATTCAGATCAGCAACACATTGTGCCCGGGTTGCGGATACAAGCAAGAAACTGCGATAACTAATCCGGCTCGTCTGTATACCATTACTCAGTCGAATACATCATTTATTCGGTGATTACAACAAACTAACCCGACTCGTCTGTATACGATTACTCATCACCGATAAACTGTTGACCATGTATACATCGTTGACCGTATAAACATTGTGCGTACACATGCCATATATTTTATTAATTATGATATTTATATCCTCTTTTTATTCATTTTAGTTTTTGTTTATATACAGTAACAATTAAGATTGTCGTGCATTCTTCACCTAAAGGCACACCATATTGGATAATATTGGATACCTGATGTTGATGTTGAATTCCCTACTCTAAATAGAACGTTTAATCACTAGGAGGACATTGTGATGATGTACAACACTTATGCTACAACAACTGGATTTTCCACACACAACTACTTATATATTGATTATCACCTGTTTTTGTTTACATTCATTGTTTATACTTATTGTTTATCTACTTAACGGTGTAATATTCACTGTTTTATTCATGTCCAGTTAACATAAATTACCAATATGTCCACTGTTTCAACACATGCATATGTGCATTACCCAACTCGTTCATTTTCAACATTGAAATCGTAGCATCTAAACTTGTCGATGCAATGATTCTAATGTCATTATGTTTTAAGTGAATGTACTCCATTTTCAATCCACCTATTATACATTGCAACGTATACATTATGCACATGTGCATTGCTACCATATACTATGTCAAACAACATTAAACATTACTACCTTTACATTATGCACATGTGCATTGCCAACATAATTTATGCCACACATTATATCACATCAATAGGCGCCTGGGCATTTCAAACATATATTATACCAGACACCATACAACATTGTAAACTACATATCCTATACCAAACACTATCATACATTACCACTATGCATCATAATATATAAATATGCACATGTGCATAGGAAACATAATCATTTACGTCATAATATTAGACACTTGTGTATTTCTAACATATACTATACCAACCACCATATAACATTTGAAAACATTGTAAATTGAATATAATCATCCAGGAACACATCATATATCACCACTATGCATACTAAGTCACCTTAAGCACATATGCATTTCCAACATATGCTATACCATATTACATCAAATTATGGAATTAACGATCATATAGTTGTCATCATCCAATAAACAAATATAAATTATCATTAAAAAAATAACTAACATATAAACCACCATACAAAAACAACCATAATTTTCAATATAACACCGTTCTATCCAACTTTCTTTCATTAATGTTTTCCACTGTCTCGTCGCCCTTATCATCCATCACATCGTGCATTCATTTACTTGTCCTATTCCTTGTATTTCTTTCTCCTGTCGTAACTGCACATGACATCAAAAAAACATCGTTCAACATGAAAGTAACAATTGGATACACATGTGCATATATTACCAACTGCATCATCGACTAATAACCTACCTTTTTTGGCTTTTCACTTAACACTTTTGTATTCACCTTCCTTATCATCTGGTAGTTTTGTTGCCCATTCGTCATTCGATCTCAACAAAAGTGTTATTTTCTTTGCTTTTTTTCATTTTTTTTGCCTACAATAATAATTGAAACATAATATAATCAAACATGCAATTTCATTTAGTATGTGCATTAAACAACTTTTTTCATCACTGTAAACGATATGCATTTGTGCATCTATATGCACATGTGCATCACATATCATTGTCATTATGCACTTATGAATCAATATACACATGTGCATCACATATTCTTATAATGATGCTTAAAATCAATCCATATGTAAAGTTCGATGTTATGTGCTCAAATTCAATATGTACATATGCATCAATTTAAACAACAACATCAACAAAATCTAATTACACAAAATCATATACACCTATATTAAACAAAGCTGCTCATGTTTGCTATGCACATGTGAATCACATGAAACAATAACACTAGCATATCCTAATTTCACAAAATCACAATGACACCATCATATCCTAATTACACAAAACCACGTATCTTACACAAAACTGCTCAAGTTCACTATGCACATGTGCATTACCTAAAACAACAACACCAGCATATTCCAATTACACAAAATCATATACACGTATCCTAAACAAATCTGCTCAAATTCACTATGCACATGAATGATATTATTAACTTTATTTGGTTCACATATACATACTAGGTCGGCTATGGCACTGTATAAGATCCGTGCGATAACATAACAAGCACAGTTAACAGATCAACGACTTGAATCACGTTCGTATAAATCATTGATAGAAACCAAAATTACAGATAAAAACAGATACCTAAAGAATAATATATATATGTATATATATATATATATATATATATATATATATATCTACTGGTAATAATCAGAGCCTTACCGAGTGTTAGATGGCGTGATTGGCGATTAGTTGAGATTTGGCAGAAATAGACGATCAGCGATTAATAAATGGAAACGATTTCTGATTTCTAGGTCATGTCGATCAATCGTAATCGATGATTGATGATTTTGTAAGATGATTTTGTAATCCATTACTGAATGTAATAACAATCAGTAACCGATGATGAATGATTTTGTTAAATGTGTGCCCTAATTTGTACGATGATATGGTGATGTTGATAATGAAAATCGAAATGCAGAGATTGTAGACACCGTGTTATTAACATTCAGTATTTAATTACAATAATACCCCCTGTTCACACTGGTTCTCATGGTTCTCGCAATAAGAGTGGTTCTCGCATGAACCCTACCCTATATATATATAGGGTGGGGTTCTAGAGTGAACACTAATGTATTTGCGAACTGAGTGAACAAATCTTGGCCATTGATTTACACACGTGGATGGCTAGGATTTTGTAAGGACTCTCAAAATTTTCATAAAAATAACCGTAAGTTTAAACCCGGACCCCTGAAACCCTAAACCATATTAAAAATCAAGAAAAACAAAATTCTGGGTTCTAGGCGGGCCGCGTAAACCTTAAGGAATGTTTACGCGGGCCGCGTCAAACATTGGTTGACCGGATAAGTGTTCCCGAGCCATGTATCAGCCATCTGTCGAACCTACTCGTGACCAATCAAGGCTAGTCGTAGACTAGGCGGCCACGCGGGCCTCGTAAAGGTAAGCCGAAGGCTTACGCGGGCCGCGTGAGGCCTTAATTTCAGCTATAAATAGATGGTCGCATGCACAGTCCACTGGTGTCGAAATCCAAACGTAAAAACAACTTTCTACTGCTCTAAAGGTCGAAATTTCATATATTATTAGTGAGGCGCTGCTCTGATACCGGGTATTAACTCAATCGCTGATACGATTTAATGTCCGATCGATTAAACTATCCAATGGATGTTTAAGTGCTGCCCACATTAGGGTTTATGCTTTGTCATTCGTCGTTAAATCGATGGATGTTTAAGTATCGCACTTTGTCATTCGTTGTGAAGGTTTAATCTCGTGAGTTATCGTAAATGCTGTATTAGTTACTAACCGAGTTCGTGTGCATGTTATTAAATTTAGGTTAAAAGGCTAATCAGTAGGCTAGGCTCTGCTCAAATAAATCTGCAATGTGAGTCATTCTCTTTTTATCAAATTATTTTCAAAAGCATGTTTATTTTCAAGGTTATAATTACAGGGATTAAGTCTTTGTAATCACCAAATTACAGCCGGTATGTGGGGTTTTGTATACATTACTTGATAACCGTCACTATTGGACAACGGGTTAGCCAATGAGTGATATGACCATAGTCACAGACACCATTGGACAATGAGGTTACCGATAGATGTTCGAGTGACAAATATAATGGGTAGTTGGTTGATATCAGGAAACATTGTAATCGCTCTTAATACTGTAAATTATAACAAACAGGTCATTTTAGTAAAAAGAATGATTCACCAATATTTCCCGCTGACAAAATCTTTTTTTCAAACATGTTTCAGGTGATTTGTTGTGATCCAGGAAAAGTGTCATGAAGCACTACAAGCTTAAGGAAGTGGCTCAATATAAAATAAAGAAACATGTTTTGTAAAAATAAAGATTTCTCATTGAAATCATATGATTGTAAATTACCAGGGTTTTATCCCGAGTTGTGAAATAAAAAAATCGGGAAATTGCAGTTTTGAAAAGATCCTGAAGAAAACTTCCGCTGTTAACTCAATTAAATAAATACCACGTGATTTTCTGTCCCGCGGCTCCTGAACCGGGTCAAACCGGGTTGGGGGTCGTGACAGAAAAAGGTGGTATCAGAGCCACTGATTTAAGCCAATTAAGTATTTAGAAAATACTTAATTTTATTAATTGCTATTCTGTGATTATGTGTTTTATTATTTGAATATTTGTGTACAGTACGGGTAAGCAAAACCTTTCAAACATCTATCTTAAATTAGATATGTCATCAAATGAGAAGGGAAGTTCATCCTAAACAAATTCCTCAAAACCTTATGCAAATCCTGAAGAAGGAATATTTGTCCGAAAGGCACAATATGAGGAACCACTTTCTCCTAATAAAAGAAGTCTTATTATTAAGAAAAGTCAGGAGAAATTAAAGAAATTACAACCAAAAGAAAAGATAGTTAATCAGAAAACCCAAGAACTAGACAGTAACCCACCATGGGAAGACAAGTTAGATGAAAAATGGGCAAATCTTTACATGCTAGCCACTGTAGCAGTAAATGCAAATCTTTAAATACTTTGATTCAAGTTTTAGCACCCTTATTACCTACAAGCCAGAAACCTTATCCAGTAAATAAATAAATTTACAAGTAAACCCTAGTGTAATTTAATTTTCAGTTGTTTTGTATTAAATTAGTCACATGGTATGCAATAATATTTAAATGTTATCCATGAAATTTTGTTATAAAATTTTAACTTAGCATTTTGTATTTTTCATATATGCTAAACAGCATGAATGACTTGTCTGAAGCCCTTCAAAACCTAAATCTCTATCCGGTGAAAATAGAGGTTTCGAGAGATTTTAATAAGTACATACCAGATCTAGAAGAACCTATGGAATTCAACGCTCCACCTCCGGAAAAGTCAAAACCTCAGAAAAGAAAGAGATATGTATGGGAGAGGCGCGTACGTAGGAAAAAGCCAGCTAAGAGACTTCCCAAAATAGAAAATCCCTTAGATAAAGGAAAGGGGATTGAAGTCAGGGAAGATTCTAGACCAATAGAAATGGAGATTGGAGAAGGTTCTAGGCAAACCAAGATAGAAATGAGGGAAAGCTCTAGATAAATTGAGGAGTTACCATTTCAGGAGGAATTGGATCGTGCATTGGCAAGTTGTGATATCGTCAGGCCTATTAATAACAATCTATACCCTTACCAGCTGAAAATCAACTCCCAATAAACCTAGAACCAACTATTCCAGACCCTCTGATCCACACCCAACCTTTAGGACAAATGGATGAGTGGTGGACTAACGATTGGCAGTTCCAAAACCTACTCAACAGTCCTTATTCCTTTCTCCCTCAGTTCGACCCAGAACCTATACCAAACCCACCAATGAGCAATGAAAATTTAGCTGAACTCCTCCACTTTGGCGAGGAGCTGGTGGATGCAGAAAATAGGATCAGGGAAGTAGGAGAACAGATCTCCTGGAAATACGACGAAAGGGAACGTCGCTTCTAAAAGTACCCAGAGATAGGATGGTGGTGAAACTATGGTTGTGTAATAATAGTAATAGTAATAAAATCAGTCTGTAATATAACTACAAATAAAACTTTGTAAGATAATGGTGTGTATTGACGCATATATATAAATATAAAAATGGAATCGAGAAATCGATAGTTTTGATTATATATATTGTGAAATTTGTATGATTATTTTGTGTATGATTGTTATTTATTCAATACTAATAATTTATATAAATTAATTAACAGATGGAAAACACTAATAATGAACCAGTTAATGAGGTTAACCAATCTGAGCAACATCCGGGGGATCAATTTATGACTAGGCAAGATATAGAAATATCGTTGCTCAAGGGATAGCCAATGCTATTCCAGCAATACTTGCTGCTGCCCAGAAACCAGTTGAACCTCAACAAATCATTCCTAGCAAACGTATTTCTGAAGATAACTTCAGTAATAGCGTAAACGAAGGCGATAATCATACTAATCACGATAATGATCCACGACAGGCTCCGCTCCCTAAGAAAATGAAAGCTGCAACGCCTGGTTGCACTTTCAAATAATTTCTTGCTTGTAAACCCGCGGAATTTGCAGGCAATGAAGGAGCAACAGCGGAACTGCGTTGGTTAGAGAAAACCGAAGCAGTAATTACAATTAGTAAATGTACCAATGACGATAAGGTCATGTACGCGTCAAATCTTTTTAAAGAAGGGGCACTAGAATGGTGGAATACAGTACTGCAAGCCAAAGGAAGAAATATGGCCTATGCCATGAAATGGGAAGAATTTAAGAGTCTTGTAGAAAGAAAATTATGTCCCGAATATGAAAAAGATCAAATGGCAAATAAGTTCCTAAATCATCGAATGATGGGTGTAGATTGTCGCGGCTATACTTCAACATTCTTTGAATATGCTAGAGTGGTACCAACACTGGCTTCGCCAGAACCGGTACTCATTTCTCGCTATATTTGGGGATTGATTAGCGAAATCCGTAATATCGTTAAAGTTGCGAGACCTCGCACTATTGATGATGCGGTAGAATTAGCCAACACCTTAACTGACGAACTGGTACGCACAAGAGATGAAAACAGGAAAAAGGAACTGGCTCAGAAAAATACCCAAGGATTTCGTACGGGTAATAATAACAGTTTCAAGAGAAGAGGAACAGGGCAATCTTCAACTCCGCCATTTTGCAAGAATTGTAGAAAGAAACATTATGGAAGATGCAATATAACCTGCAACTTTTGCAAAGTTGTAGGACATCGTGAAGAAGACCGCAGAAAGAAAACCAGGATCTGCTATAACTGTGGAGAAATTAGACATTTCAAAACAGAATGTCCTAAAGTGGTTAAACCAGCAGACAATAAAGCCAAGCCAGCCGACGGAGCTACCAAGAAGAATGTTCGAGCCTTCCAGTTGACTACTCAGGAAGCCGAGCTAATCCCTGACGTAATAGCTGGTACATTCTTAGTTCATAATGTATATGCAAAAGTATTATTTGACTCTGGTGCAAACCAAAGTTTTATAAATACTTCATTCTGCCAAGCTCTTAATTTACCTCTAACCAACCTTAGGCAGATTTTTACAGTTGAAACTGCAGATGGGAATTCAGTTAACATAAATAAGGTTTTGCAAAAAGAAAACATAGAACTTTTAGGTCATAAATTTCATGCAAACCTATTACCAATGAATTTAGCTGAATTTGATGTTGTGTTAGGAATGGATTGGTTAATAGCCAACCATGCTCGAATCCTTTGTGATAAAAACTCTATAGAAATTCGGGCACCTACTGGGGAAGTAATAATGATTACAGGAGATAAACCACGTAAACCCATGAAGTTCATATCAGTAATGAAAGTTTCTAGTTATGAACGAAAGCAAGGAATAGTATATATGATTTCAGTAATCATTAGTACTAAGGGTAAAGAACTTAAGGAGATTCATGTAGTCTCAGAATACCTAGATGTATTCCCAGAAGAATTACCAGGATTACCACCAGATAGGGAAGTAGAATTTAGAATTCATCTAATTCCCGGAAATATACCGATACCAAGGCACCCTATCGGTTAGCACCCACAGAAATGTTAGAATTGAAAAAGCAATTAGATGAATTACTAAGAAAAGGTTTCATACAACCTAGTTCATCCCCTTGGGGAGCACCAGTGTTGTTTGTAAAGAAAAAGGACGGTTCGATGAGAATGTGTATTGATTATAGAGAATTGAATAAGGTTACAATTAAGAATCGATACTCATTACTTAGGATTGATGATTTATTCGATCAACTTCAAGGAGTTAGATACTTATCTAAGATCGATTTACGCTCTGGATACCATCAATTGAAGGTACAAGAAGAAGACATACCTAAAACTGCTTTCAGAACTAGGTATGGTCATTACAAGTTTACAGTCATGCCCTTCGGATTAACGAATGCACCTGCCGCATTCATGGACATGATGAATAGAATCTGTAAACCGTATTTGGATAAATTTGTAATTGTTTTTATTGACGATATACTTATTTACTCCAAAAGTCAGAATGAGCATTGTCAGCATTTGCATGCACTCTTAACTTTGTTAAGAAAAGAGAAACTTTATGCCAAATTCTCGAAATGTGAATTTTGGCTAAAGGAAGTGCAATTCTTAGGACACATGGTGAATAATGAAGGTATTCATGTAGATCCTGCTAAGATAGAGGCAATTACCACATGGAAGGTTCCGCAATCAGCAATGGAAATTAGAAGTTTTATAGGTTTAGCTGGATACTATAGGCGGTTTATTAAGGATTTTTCCAAAATAGATGTACCATTAACTAAGCTAACATGTAAAGAAGTTAAGTTTGAATGGGGATCTAAACAAGAAGAAGCCTTTAGGATCTTAAAGCAGAAATTAACAAATGCTCCAATCCTAGCCTTACCAGAAGGAACAGAAGATTTTGAAGTATATTGTGATGCTTCAAAACTAGGATTAGGATGTGTGCTTATGCAACGCAAGAAGGTAATTGCGTATGCTTCAAGGCAATTGAAAAAGCACGAGGAAAACTATACAACTCATGACTTAGAATTAGGAGCCATAATTTTTGCCCTTAAGATTTGGAGACATTATCTGTACGGAAGTAAATTTACTGTCTATACGGATCACAAAAGTTTAAGATATATATTTGGGCAAAAAGAATTAAACATGAGGCAAAGAAGATGGATGGAAATTCTAAGTGACTACGACTGTGATATTCAGTATCACGAAGGAAAGGCAAATGTAGTTGCGGATGCCTTAAGTCGTAAATACCATGAGAAGCAGCGACGGGTTCGTGCTCTTAGATTAAATCTACAGTTAGATTTAATGGAACAACTGAAGTATTTACAAGAAACAACAATCAAGGATGCTGCTGAAGGAATGAAAGGACGAATAAAAGAATTAGAACCAGGAGCTGATGGAATTTGGAGATTCCACCAAAGAAGAATTTGGGTACCTAAGCAGGGAGAATTAAGAAATAAGATTTTATAAGAAGCTCATAAATCTAGGTATACCATACACCCTGGAAACAATAAAATGTACCAAGACTTAAGAAATAACTTTTGGTGGATAGGAATGAAGAAGGACATAGCTCGATATGTTTCTAAGTGTCTTACTTGTTCACAAGTTAAGGCAGAACATCAGAAACCCTCAGGTCTACTACAACAATTAGAAATGCCTGTATGGAAATGGGAACTCATAACAATGCATTTTGTTATTAAGTTACCCAAAACCAGAAAAGGTAATGATGCGATTTGGGTAATTGTGGATCGATTAACCAAATCAGCTCACTTTCTACCTATGAAGGAAACCTTTAGTATGGAAAGGTTAGCCAAATTGTACGTAGACGAAGTAGTATCTTTACATGGAGTTCCACTCTCTATTGTTTCAGATTGGGATAGTCGTTTCACTTCTCGTTTTTGGACAAGTTTCCAAAAAGCAATGGGAACTCGACTAAATTTAAGTACGGCATATCATCCTCAGACAGACGGACAAAGTGAAAGAACAATCCAAACTTTGGAAGACATGCTCCGAGCATGTGTAATAGATTTTGGTGGAAACTGGGATGTTCACTTACCATTAATTGAATTCTCCTATAATAATAGTTATCATGCAAGCATTGAAACTGCCCCATTCGAAGCACTGTATGGAAGAAAGTGCAGAACTCCAGTTTGTTGGGCAGAAATAGGAGAAAGTCAATTGTCAGGTCCAGAGATTGTAAAAGAAACTACCGACAAGATCACTCAAATTAAGGAAAGACTAAAGACTGCTCGGGATCGTCAAAAGAGCTATGCTAACAATCGACGTAAACCACTAGAGTTTCAAGTTGGAGACAAGGTACTCTTAAAAGTTTCACCCTGGAAAGGAGTAGTTCGATTCGGAAAGAAGGGAAAATTAAGTCCAAGATACGTAGGACCATTTCCAGTGATCCAACGTATAGGACCAGTTGCTTATCGTTTACAACTACCAGAAGAGTTAGCCGGAGTACATGACGTATTTCATGTATCCAACCTCAAGAAATGCATATCAAATGAATCTTTGGTAGTACCTTTTCAAGATATAGAGGTAAACGAAAAATTAAAATTTGTTGAGAAACCTCTTCAGATAGAAGACAGAAAGGTGAAATTTCTCAAACACAAACGGTTAGTACTTCTCAAGGTCAAATGGGATTCAAAGAGAGGACCATAATACACCTGGGAACTGGAATCGGAAATGAAACGAAAGTATCCTCACTTATTCCAATGAATCTCGAGGACGAGATTCTAAATAAGGTGGGGAGAATGTAAGGACTCTCAAAATATTCATAAAAATAACCGTAAGTTTAAACCCGGACCCCTGAAACCCTAAACCATATTAAAAATCAAGAAAAACAAAATTATGGGTTCCAAGCGGTCCGCGTAAACCTTAAGGAATGTTTACGCGGGCCGCGTCAAACATTGGTTGACCGGATAAGTGTTCCCGAGCCACGTATCAGCCATCTGTCGAACCTACTCATGACCAATCAAGGCTAGTCGTAGACTAGGCGGCCACGCGGGCCGCGTAAAGGTAAGCCGAAGGCTTACGCGGGCCGCGTGAGGCCTTAATTTCAGCTATAAATAGATGGTCGCATGCACAGTCCACTGGTGTCGAAATCCAAACGTAAAAACAACTTTCTACTGCTCTAAAGGTCGAAATTTCATATATTATTAGTGAGGCGCTGCTCTGATACCGGGTATTAACTCAATCGCTGATACGATTTAATGTCCGATCGATTAAACTATCCAATGGATGTTTAAGTGCTGCCCACATTAGGGTTTATGCTTTGTCATTCGTTGTTAAATCGATGGATGTTTAAGTATCGCACTTTGTCATTCGTTGTGAAGGTTTAATCTCGTGAGTTATCGTAAATGCTGTATTAGTTACTAACCGAGTTCGTGTGCATGTTATTAAATTTAGGTTAAAAGGCTAATCAGTAGGCTAGGCTCTGCTCAAATAAATCTGCAATGTGAGTCATTCTCTTTTTATCAAATTATTTTCAAAAGCATGTTTATTTTCAAGGTTATAATTACAGGGATTAAGTCTTTGTAATCACCAAATTACAGCCGGTATGTGAGGTTTTGTATACATTACTTGATAACCGTCACTATTGGACAACGGGTTAGCCAATGAGTGATATGACCATAGTCACAGACACCATTGGACAATGAGGTTACCGATAGATGTTCGAGTGACAAATATCATGGGTAGTTGGTTGATATCAGGAAACATTGTAATCGCTCTTAATACTGTAAATTATAACAAACATGTCATTTTAGTAAAAAGAATGATTCACCAGTATTTCCTGCTGACAAAATCTTTTTTTCAAACGTGTTTCAGGTGATTTGTTGTGATCCAGGAAAAGTGCCATGAAGCACTACAAGCTTAAGGAAGTGACTCAATATAAAATAAAGAAACATGTTTTGTAAAAATAAAGATTTCTCATTGAAATCATATGATTGTAAATTACCAGGGTTTTATCCCGAGTTGTGAAATAAAAAAATCGGGAAATATTAGTTTTGAAAAGATCCTGAAGAAAACTTCCGCTGTTAACTCAATTAAATAAATACCACGGGATTTTCTGTCCCGCGGCTCCTGAACCGGGTCAAACCGGGTTGGGGGCCGTGACAGATTTCATCATCAAATCGTAAAATACATTAGTGTATTTCATCATCAAATCCTGGCCATTGATCTACACACATGTATGGCCAAGATTAGTTCGCTCAGTTCGCAAACTACACTTGTGTTCACTCTTGAACCTAATCCTATATATATATATATAGTGGAGGGTTCATATGAGAAGATTTTTTTTGTAAGAAGAAAAAAGAAGAACTTTCAACCAATAAGAATGATTCATATTACTTCATTTAATATTTGTATTTAATTTTAATATAAGGGTATATTGGTAAAGTTACATAAATCATTAATATGTATTCTTCCTCATTAATAACTAGTTAAATTAAATTTGTAACTCATTTTCAAAATATAAACTTTTTCCAAATTAAAAAAAAAACCCAACTTAATTTAAAGTGTAGAATAAATTACTAGTTGTGTAGGATAAATTACGAGTTGTGTATGATATATTTCGAGGTGTGTATGATAAATTTCGACTGTGTAGGATAAAATTCTATAATGTGTAGGGTATATGTAGGAAAATTTTGATATATGTAGGTTTTGTAGATTATATGTAGGATAATTAATAATTAGTTGACTAATTAATTAAAGAGAGAAATTAATGATATGAGTTATAAATGAAATAACATTTTACTAATATGCCATTTTTTTCTTTTTCTTCTCACATTAAATTTCTTCTCAAATGAACCTTCCCATATATATATTATAAGGTGTGAAAGGTTCTACTAGTTATATTAGTTATATGTAACATTTTTGTGCAAAAAGTTGAACTCGAATTTACAACTGTATTTCTAACGCGTATAAGTACTTGGATCCCATGATTATTGCAAGTCAATGAAAATAGTGAATGATTTAAATAGTAATCAATATATTTTAATGTAATTAGATGACTAAGTCTAATTAGAACAATTTGTGACTTTAAATAATTGTTATAAAATGTCAAAGGGCATATGGGAAACGATTTCAAATGTATGGTTATTTATTTTAATGATACCTACTTCTATAAGTGTTAGTATAAGATGCCCCGCCCGCGTTGCGGGGCGATGGCTGAATAATTCTCAACCAATTAAAAAAAACTACTATAATTTTGCTAGGGAAAAAAAAAACAAAAACAATGATAAGGCCGTAATTTTGGGCTCGAGGCAAAACTGTAATTTTTCAGGAATAATGAGCTAGTGTTAGGCAACTCCTTGAGACGAAAAAAAATTAAATCGAGTAAACCAATTAAAACAAAAAAAACCTTTATAGTTTTGGTAAAAAAAAAACTAAAACGATGGGAAAAACGTAATTTTTAACTGAGGGCCAAATCATAATTTTAATTCGGGGATAAATTGTAAACTAAATGGACCAACGGGGGAGTGACAGGAAGTTGCGGGCATGACTGTAATTTTACACTGGGGGCAAAATTGTAATGTCACCAGGAAAACAAACAAAAACGATGGGGAAAATCTAAAGTTAAGTTGAGGGTAAAATCGTAACTTGGCTGTGAGAAAAAAAACTAATGGCAAAACTATAAATTTATACGGGGCAAAATCGTAATTTTGAACCGAGGGCAAAATTGGAATTTTTAGCCAGGAGCAAAAGCGTATGTTTATTTTTAAGTGGGGGTAAAAAAACAATTTTGAACTGATAGGAAAATTGTATTTTTAAGGGTTGGAACGGGGCAAAATCGTAATTTTTTAACCGGGGGTAAAATTGAAATATTTAGCTGGGAGCAAAAGCATAAATTTATTTTTAAGCGGGGGCGAAAACATAAATTTGAACTGATGGCAAAATCGTAATTTTAAAACAGGATAAAATCATAATTTTGTTAGGCCAATAGGGGAGTGTCAGGCAGCTGCCTGGCACTATTACCCCTGCTGCCCTTTTTGCCCAATTGAAAGGCTCAACTATTCCCTGCTGACGTCACAATCTTATGTTTGTAGTAGTTTAAATTCAGTTCGGCTATTGAGTAAAACCGAACATACAACTATTGTTTTAGTATTCAGATTTTTATAGCCTTGGTTACAACAATTTAGATTTTTCAGCTATTGAGATTTGAAAAACGTAGTTCGGTAACTTTGGTTAATCCGGTTAACCGTTAATTAACTATTGGTTTTGGGTGTGGATCTTCAAGCCCGTTTCAACTAATAAATACAATCAAGTATCTTTAGTAGATGAATACATGTTGCAATATTATCATAACTAGGAATTAGTACCCGCCGCAATGCGGCGGAGTTCTTACATGCGAGCATCCGTCCTTGTCTTCTTCTCCAACGCAGAGCCGGACGCAGGAGGCTCTACTCCGTCTCGCTCTCTCACTATAAACTGAACCTTGTAAGGAGAAAAATCTGGGACATCGGGTGTGGCAACAGGATAATATTTATAAAACCGCATCTTCCCAAATGCAGCAGCTTTATTATCAGTCTTCCTCAACTCTTCCAACTCTTCTTTTCGTTTCCGTATTGTCTACAATACAAAATGGTCGGGTTAATGTCCAATAATCTAATGTTTTGAAAAGACTATTTCCGGATCAAAAATAACCATGGGACCCACTCATATAAACCAAAACAACCAACTATATGTCCAATAGAATCACAAATAATTTTCACAAAACTACCTCATGGTTAGCTCTCTTTCTTTCTTTAACCTTTTCTTCGACAAACCCCTACATAGAAAGAGCAAGTTGTTTGAAAAAAATAATAATAAACGCAATTGAAGAAAGCATAGCTTGGCTATTGCAATCAATTCAGAATTATTCAAGTGTCCAGCTCCATTCACACCATGGATTATTTAATAATTATATTTAATGAAAAACAAAAAATACATACCTTCTAATAGCACACCAGGTCCTTCAGTTCCGCAAGTATATCTACAAAAAAAATGCAAAATTAATAAACAGATAATGGGTCAAAAAAAAACAAAGCAAACATGAAGTTAAAAAGTTCGCTTGATTTCATGCCCTATAGCACGTGTTGGCGATATTTCAACATTCGTTGGCCGCGCCGCAATGCGCGCGGGTCTAATTTCCTCCCTTGTTACTGATCAAACCGCATTTCCAATATATAGTCAGTTTTAAAACTTTTCAAATTCACACTTTAAAAAATTTCTATTTTATAGTTGAGACCGAAACAGTTTAAATGGTTGATAGATGTTGAAGGAGTATTTGTCACCGTGAAAAGGGAGGAGGGGGTGGGGTGTCTCTTTGCGACAAATACCCGAGTGTAGGGCGGGCAACATGCCAAGTGGAGGAGAGAGAGCCCCCATTGTGGATGCTCTTAATTTTTTTAAGAAAAAAATACGAAATTCCATGTACATGTGCCAATATCTAATTAGATGTATGCTATAAATGGCGTGAAAACCTCAGCCATGTCACCACATGTTGCTCTCTTATTGATTCAACCATAAAATCACCGGATCTACTTGGCCAAAAAAGAGCGCAAGGTTTTCGCTTGCTAAGATAATATCACAACATTTTTGCGATACACTGTCACACCCCAAATTTCCATGTGTCACCGGTGGGCCCGGTAGGGGAGTATCGTGACGTGGTTGGCAACATAATAGTCAAACAACACAATATTTAAATGCACAGCGGAAGCAAAGTATAGATTCATTTCAACCAAACGATATTGTAATATTAAGTATCACAAATAGTCGAATATAAATCCACAGGTAGAACAAAATAAAAGGAAACAGTGTTCAACAATCTATGACATCCAAGCTTGCGAGACTTATTGTGGATGCTAGGAGACAAGCCAGCCTATTACGCGTAGTACCAGCACTTAACCTTTTTTAAGAAAAATACGTCAGTTTACACTGGTAAATACAATCAACCGACTCATTTTGAAAAGAGTTTAAGAAAATGCATTTAAGGCACAAATAATATTTTATAACTTGGGATAATTATTTAAATATATAAACTTGTAAAGGATTTACATGTTCCTTATGCGTTCAGTAGCCCGGATCGAGCCGGGTTAAAGATCAATGGACACACCACTTTATTTAAATGAGACACTGACAGGTGTACGCCTACATCTGAGTGCTAAGGTTGTGGCCATTTCGTAAAATGATGCCAGGGATATCCGGGACACGGTCATTAACCCCCAAAGGCTTTAAGCAAACAAAACAATTTAAACGAAACATCTCAATACTTTAACCATTATACAATTAAAGATTCAATGTCCGACCAAGCGGTATTTTATATACCGTACCCCAAGCCCGTATAGGGAAATAAGTTAAAAGTATTTACCTGAGCAAGTATAAGTCAAAATCAGCGAGTGCAATTATCTTTTACCGGTTCTCCTAATCTGGAACGAAGGTTTATAATAACCTATTAGAATCCTAACGGGTCTTTAGTTAAGCTTACTCTTAGACCGGTTAGTTTTAAAGATACGGTTCGTACGCACGATTAAGCGAAGACCGGATAGAATGTGATTTAGACCCGACAAGTTTGAGGACTTGCTTAATATGGGTATATGATACACATTCTGGATTTTGAGATAAAACCGATAAGGTTTGACCCGTTTCGGCTAATTTATGTAAACTAGTTACATAAACCGAACCGAACGCGTATGAAGCGTAACGGGTAACCATAAGAGTCCTAAACAGGTTTCCTAAGTTAATATGTCATGATATCAGTAGGATACCTCACGTTATGCCCAAAACGAGTTTAATCTCATATTAAGCCCCGTAGGGGTATTTTGGTCATTTTAAAGATTATAAAAGGAATTAATTTATCTTCTGTGATCCGGGTCTGATTAAATCAGTAAAATGGTTTATTTTAACAGGTTATAACATTTGGTTATAGGTCTTATATGCCAAAATAGGTTTAAACCCTAACTATGCGTATAATACGCGTATAAAGCCGTTTTAAGCGACGTACGGGTTAAAATAGGATTCTGAGTTTCCTGATCAGTTAAACAGGTTCAAAACACTCTATTTAATTTTTAAAATAAGTAGCAATTGGATTGGCATCAAAAGGATTTGTAAAACTCATTTTATGGCCGAAAAGGGCATATTCGGTATTTACCGAATTAAGGCGATAATCCTAGCTTATGATCAGTTTAAAAATAATTAAAAATCTTAAAAAATCCCAAAATATTATATTACATCAGTGGGTAAAAGGTTTGGTGTCGAAAATCGGGTTTAGATAGGTTTTACGCTAATGACGTCATTTAATTACTAAGAATCGCTATAATTACGCCATTAAGCATAACTCCTAATCTAGACCTCCGATTGATGTGAAAATTTACAGACATGTTTAATAATCAGTAACTAAGATTTTTGTACTTTCACATTTCCAAAATTCTTGTTTTATGGTCATAAGGGCATTACGGTCAATATTTAGGCGATTAACGGAAACGTCGGACAATTAGGGATTCATGTGGTATAAATGCAGAGGGTTATACCAACATGTAACTAGGTCCTAATGGAACTTTAAGGCATGTCTAAACCTATCTAAACCGGGTCAGAACTGAGGTCAAAGCAAAAGTCAAACTTTTGCGTCTTTCGGTTCCGAATCGGTTCAAAACAGAAAGTTGTCGAATCAAACAAGCGTAGACAAGTTTTTATACTTATTATCAGTTTATAAGAATGATAAAATAGGTGATACGCCTTTTACATCGTTAATCATGCGTTAAATCGAAAATACCATTTCTGTTGACTTTTTCGGACAACGTTTGACTCGACAAACGACCTAGTTAGGATTGGAATCAGTGGGTGTCCTTTTAAGGGTTTAAAGCCCACATGATTACCAACTTATAACATCTTTCGATTCGACAAAACCCTGGACCATTTGTGTTTTATCGTGAAGTCAAACCGTAGTTACGACGGTTTGATTTCTAGGCTATAAACTAAGCATAACTGAAATAGAGAAGATCAAGGGTACTTACACTTGTCTAATGGATGATTTGGAATGCTTGGGATCTGCTTGAATGCTCCAGAAATGATCAGGAAGTGAATGCAAGATGAATGCAAAGAATGTGGGTCTTTTATATGAATTCAAACATCTTGGATCATCAACACATAAGTCTAGGAGTGTTACCAAATGACCAACATGCGTCCTACAAGCTAAAAACCACCTTAGGCAGCCCAAGGTATCGAAAAACTTGCATGTAAGTCGGTTAGAAACACAACAGGCAGCTGTCTGTTATTTTTTCGCATCTGCAGGTCTGAAGCGGCCCGCCTGAAGTTTTGGTAATCCTGATGCGGGCCGCCTGGGCCATCCGGATCAGGTAAACATGTTTCTCAATATTGCATTTTGGTCCTTGGTCCCCCGAAAGGTCGTTTTCACTTGTTTTCCAGAATTCTTATCCTATAATATTGACATATGGGGGCTTTAAGACTTATACCCACTTTGTAAAGTCCTCGGGTAACTTTGTGATCACCCAAAAAGCCCTAAATTTCAATGTTGACGATTTTAACCCTCACACACGAATTTTATCACAACTTTCTCATACAGTAACGAAACTTGGTGAAATTTTTATGGTACATTCTAGTGAGCATATTTAATCGTTACAAGGCTTCAGGTTTGCTAAAAGGTCACTCAGAGGTATATCTTAACATGTTGACACATTTAACCCCTGTAGTTTGTAATCTCTCACTTTCTTTCACAATTCGCTTCGTATGATCCATGATCCATTCGTTTAAGGTTATAAACATCATGTAGGGTTATTGTACAATATAATTATTCACTGTTGACATTCAAAACCCCTATATTCACATACTTTCCAGGTTTGTCAACTTTAGTCCTTCAAGAATATTCCTACACACGTTCAACTTATGACACGTGTCAACACCTTATAGGACGTGAATTTTCGAGGTGTTACATCCTCACCCCCTTAAAAGAAATCTCGACCTCGAGATTTACTGAAACAGATAAGGGTACTTTTCTTTCATTGTGGACTCAACCTCCCACGTATACTCGGGACCTCTACGGGCATCCCATTTGACCTTTACAATCGGTACTTGCTTCCTTCGAAGCTTCTTAACCTGTCGATCCTCGATCGACAATGGCTTTTCCACAAATTTCAAGCTCTCGTCTATATGCACATCTGTATGGGGTATGACCAGTGATTCGTCAGCGAAACACTTCTTTAGATTGCAGATGTGGAACACATTGTGTATACTACTGAGCTCTTCAGATAAGTTTAACTTATAGGCAACTGACCCGACACGTTCGATAACCTTGAAAGGTCCTATGTATCTCGGGCTTAGCTTGCCTTTCTTACCAAATCGCATCACTCCCTTCCAGGGTGACACTTTAAGTAGGACTTTGTCACCTACTTCGAAGTGAAAATCCTTACGACTTGGATCAGCGTAACTCTTCTGCCTATCCCGGGCAGCTTTGAGACGGTCCCGAATCTGAACAATCTTGTCCGTCGTTTCGAACACGATCTCTGGTCCTGATAACTGGACATCTCCAACTTCCGCCCAGCAAATAGGCGATCTACACTTTCTACGGTATAATGCCTCAAAAGGCGCAGCCTTAATGCTGGTATGGTAGCTATTGTTGTAGGAGAATTCGACTAATGGTAGGTGCTTATCCCAGCTACCACCCAAGTCAATTGCACATGCGCGAAGCATGTCTTCCAACGTTTGAATAGTACGCTCACTCTGACCGTCTGTCTGAGGATGGTAAGCCGTACTAAAGTTCAAACGTGTGCCCAAAGATTGTTGGAAGCTTTTCCAAAAATGTGACGTGTATCTAGTATCTCGGTCAGAGATAATAGACACAGGTATGCCATGTAAAGCTACAATCTTATCCACGTACAGTTGGGCTAACATATCGGAGCTGTAGGTCTCCTTAATGGGTAGGAAATGTGCTGACTTAGTCAGTCGGTC